>ML817871.1:113969-124289 GCA_009831015.1 Picea engelmannii | reverse complement strand
GAAATAAGTATTATTTTTTCATAGATCTAGAAATACACACAACTCTCAATGTTTAAAAGTTTACAATTTTAACAATAATGTAACTATATTTAGTTTTTGAACTCATTACATATTTAAAATATAATGTGAGGAATATCTAGGTCCTTTATATTTTGAGAAGATATAGATAATTTATTTTACAAATAATTTATGTAAAATTAATTCACTAACATCAATGACATAGTTACATAATGACATAGTTTTGTATTTCTTATTAATTAGTGATGATAATAAAAGTTACCATCTATTTTATTGCATTTTCATATCAAATTATAATTAAATGATATTTAAATATTTTATTTTGAATATTACACCTTCATTTTTCTATATTATCTTTATTTAATGGTCATAAAAACATGTTACTTTGCTTCCTTTCTTTTTTTCTTTTTCTTTTCTACCTTCCCTTTTTCCACTTGTTTTTTTATTTATTTTTCCTACCTTCCCTTTTCCCACTTGTTTTTTTACACTAATATAATATATAATATGTGTATCATGGAACCAAGCCGAAAAAATAAGAGATCTTGGTTTACTTGGGAAAACAAAACCAAGTATATTGATGCAGGAGCATCGCTCACACATCAAGCGAGCCAGCGCGTGGAGCAGAAAAGACAGTTGGACAGTGCCAGCACCAAATTTTGAAATAACTTGATATTGTTGCGCCAAACATTGATATGAGAATTTAATGAAGTGCACTTGTACATTGTAATTGACCTTGAGCCTTTATGCTCACGTCCTTAGTATATAGGAAGGCATTTAATAGATTTAATGTTGTTAGATAGGAATTGATTGTAGATTTGATAGTTGTAGAATTCGAGGGGAAACAGGATATAGACACCCTCCTTTGTACATTGTAACATTATTCAGAATCATTCGTTCAGGAGAAGGAAGAGAAGAGCAGTGGAGAATTTGTGAAGAACACCCTTGTATATATGTTATTGAATTAATAGAAGAGTCTGTGATTCAATTTCATGCTTGGTGTTGTTTCTCTGTGGATGATTCTCATGTGTTCTTGAATGTTTGTTTTCCTTGTATGCATTTGTTTTTGAATATGTTGTGCATATGATTTCGGAGGTTTGACTGAACTCTAAGAGAGAAGAGAATGAGTTTCAATTGTTTCTCTGTTTGAGCCGGGAGATTCCTGCATAGAGTGCAGTCGAATTCATCCGCATAGAGTGCATTGAGGAGGCCCAATAGTTAAACTCTCATTCTCGTTCACCCAGAAGTTGAAATGGGTTGATATAGCCGTGCAGGAGAAGTGCAAGCTGAATTCGGAGTCTCGGTGGCTAACCTGAGTAGGAGCGAGTAGAGACTGTTGTTGCTGCAAGTGCACAGGGTCTGAGGAATTCCCCACTTGAGAAGCGGTTGAGCACGAGTGCAAGGAGGGCGCATATATTCCTCTGGGGGAGTCAGAGTGAACAAGCTCAAGAGAGATAGAACTTTTGTGGTCTTATCATCTGGAACGTGGAAAGTTCGTTCCAAGGAAGGCCTCGAGCAGAAGCTGCAAGAACAGGCTTGGAGAACAAGTCTCGGCAGGAATACTTAGGCATCCTGCGAAAACATCAAGGAGGAGGAGAATTGACGGCCAGTGTTTGCAGGATAGAATCGTGAAATCCCGCCGACCGTCAGATCGTGGAGAAGCTGCGTGGGAGTTAACCGTAAAGGTGTCGGAGGAACAAGAGCCATCGCATATCGGCATATTGGGGTTTGCGTAGACAAGAGTTTTATGTTCGTTAAAAATCGCGAGTTGCGATTTCCCAAATCAACCGGAGGCGTTGATTGCTAGGGGACAGGTGGCACAAGATCCAGGGAGGTCGGGATTCGACGTTCGGGGTTTTCCAATACACAAGTATCGCGACCTTTGAAATCACACTCCCGCGATCCCCGATATAGTGGAGAGAGAAGGTGACGTGGCAGGGAGGCAGCGCACGTGCCATCGGAGCTCGGGGTTCGGGGATTTGTGTTGCAAGTAACATGACATCAGTTTACCGATTTCCCGAGAGTGAAAAATCCTAAAAGAAAGGAAGTGTTGACTGTTGACTTGTAAACTCACATCGGACTTCGATGGATCGTGAGGTGAGAAACTTACGACCCTAGAATTCGCGAATTAGCGAATTCTGATTTCCCGATTTGGAAGGGAGATCAGTGGAAGGTTGTTGTGGGTAAGGAACTTCCATCGTGGGATTTGAAGGGCATATTAGCTCTTCGGGCCAAAGACCGAGAAGGTCCTGGTGTATGCGATCGTCCTCCGTGGAGCGGGGAAGGTTTCAATCAAGTGGTATCAGAGCGGGAGTGGACTCTCTATTTTCTGTAGCAGAGAAGAGGACATCATGTCGTCGAGAAGAGAAAGACAGTCACCATATCCCAAAGACAGGGAGGTGAGGAGAAGAGGAAGGCCGGCAGGAAATGCAGAAATGGAAAGACAAATGCGAGATCTCCGAGCAAGGCTCGAGGAGATGGAGACAGTGCAGAGACGCGGAGTTGGCGCTGGAGAGTTCAGTGATTCCGAAGTAGAAGAGGAAGTTGGACATGCAGAAGAGGTCGCAGCAGAGGATGCCTCAACCGAGCGGTTGATCAAGGCCATCACCCGGATGAGTTCTAAAACCAAAATGGACATTCCAGTCTACGAGGGAAGCCTGGATGCAGAAGAGTTGTTGGATTGGATCCGAGCTCTCGACACCTACTTCGACTATGAGGATATCGAAGAGGACAAGAAGGTAAGGCACACTGTTACTAAGTTGAAAGGACATGCAGCCTTATGGTGGGATGAGTTGCAGGCAGATAGACATTCCAAGGGAAAACAAAAGATAAAAAGTTGGGATCGGATGGTTGCTAAGTTGAAAGAAAAATTCATCCCAAGGGATTATCAGATTACTCTGTTCAGGCGCATGCAGAACCTGAGATAGAAGCTGATGACGGTGAAGGAGTACACCGAAGAGTTTTACAAACTCAATATTCGAGCAGGTCATCGGGAGAGCGATGATGAGAAGGTGGTGAGATACCTGAATGGTCTGAGGTATGACATTCAGGATGAATTGAGCATGCTTACCATCTAAATGGTGGAAGATGCTTACCAGATGGCTCTGAAAGCTGAGGAAAAGCTGAGCCGAAAGCAAGGTCAGAGAGGGCGAGGCAGAAGTCAGCCCAGAGGCAAAGTAGTTGCCCAAGAAAGAACTCAGAAACCCAAGGAGGAGTGGAAGAGACCTCAGGGTAAGGTTGAGAGAGGTGGAACCTCACAACAGAGGCAGCAATATGCTGAGCCGAGGAGGCAGCATACAGAGCAGGGTGGATGTTATGCTGACGTGAACGCTCTTCCTCGTACTAGAGGTCGAGGTAGAGGAAGAGGAGGAATCATCACATGTTTCACATGTGGGAAGGATGGACATAAAGCCATTGATTGTCCAGACAGGAAACCAGACAGAGGGGAAACTCACATCACTGAGGCGCAGAGGCGTGATGCTGAGTCAGAAGATGCAGACAGCGGAAGGTCTCTTGGGATGCATAAGATCCTTTTGACACCCGAGAAGGAGGTGGAATGCTCAGTACAGAGGGGCAGACTGTTCAGGACCGCTTGCACAGCCAAGGGCTGGAAATGCAAAGTCATTGTAGACAGCGGGAGCACCGACAATCTTGTTTCGACCGAGATGGTGGAGAAACTGGAGCTGGAAACAACTAAGAACCTGAGCCCATATAAAGTCTCGTGGCTACAGAAAGTACACTGGGTGAGTGGTACTAAACAATGCTTGGTTAAATTTAAGATAGGGAATTATAATGATGATATTTTGTGTGATGTTATTCCCATGGATGTATGTCATATATTGCTGGGTAGACCATGGCAGTATGACAGAAATGTGGTTCATGATGGAAGAATGAACACATACACTTTGGAAAAGGATGGGAGAACCCATAAGTTGCTTCCGATAAAGGATAAGGAGGTAAAGTCGGAAGTAACCAGCACAATACTTCTCATGAGTGGGAAGGAACTTCTCAGTGAGATGGAGAAGAAGGAAGATCCACAATTCTTTGTGGTCAGGAAGCCGAAAATTGTCCTGACTAGCACCAGAGTGGATGACTTGCCAGAGGAGATTCAGGAACTGCTGGGAGAGTTCGCTGATATCATCGTGGAAGAACTACCTCGTTCGTTGCCACCAGTGAGGAGTGTGAGTCACCACATTGATCTCATACCAGGGAGCAGTTTATCAAATAAGGCCACGTACAGATTGACACCTCAAGAGAACGAGGAGGTCAAGAACCAAGTTCAAGATTTATTGGATAAAGGACTGGTCAGGGAGAGCTTAAGTCCGTGTGTTGTTCCAACAGTGTTGAGTCCAAAGAAAGATGGAGGCTAGAGGATGTGTACAGACTCCAGAGCGATAAATAAAATCACCATCAGGTACAGATTTCCACTACCGAGAATGGATGATCTGATGGATTGCCTGAGTGGGGCAAATTATTTTTCGAAGATTGATCTCAAGAGCGGATATCATCAGATTCGCATGAGAGAGGGAAATGAATGGAAGACAGCATTCAAAACAAACGAGGGTTTGTACGAATGGCTGGTCATGCCGTTTGGCTTGACAAATGCGCCGAGCACATTCATGAGGCTGATGAATGAAGTCCTGAGGGAATTCATTGGCAAGTTTGTAGTCGTATATCTGGATGATATATTGATCTACAGTAAGACCAAGGCTGAACATTTGAAGCATTTAGCCATTATGATGAGAAGACTACAGCAGGAGAAGTTGTTGATCAATTTGAAGAAGTGCTCGTTTTTGCAGATAGAACTCATTTATTTGGGTTTTGTTATCTCAGCGAATGAGTTGAAAATGGATCCAGAGAAGGTGGAAGTGATAAAGAATTGGCCATCACCCAGGAATGTTTTTGAGGTGAGGAGTTTTCATGGATTGGCTAGTTTCTACAGAAAATTCATTCGGAATTTCAGTGGAATTAGCGCCGCGATGATGGACACAGTGAAGAAGCGGCACAAGAATTTTCATTGGACAGTCGAGGCTGAAAAAAGCTTCAATCTGTTGAAGCGAAAGATCACAGAGCAGCCATTGTTGGTGTTGCCAGACTTTCAGAAGACATTCCAGGTAAAATGTGATGTGAGAGGATATGCTATAGGAGCGGTCTTGAGTCAGGATGACAGACCAGTCGCATATTATAGTGAGAAATGGGATGACGCGAAGCTGAAGTACTCCACATATGATAAAGAGTTTTATGCCATCATACAGGCATTAAAGAAGTGGAGGCATTATCTGATACCCAAAGAATTTGTATTGTACAGCGATAATCATGCATTGCAATTTGTAAGTCAACAAGATAAGTTGAATCAAAAGCATGCAAAATGGGTAGAGTACATGCAAAATTTTACATTTGTAATCAAGCACATTTCAGGGACTGCTAACAAAGTGGCTGATGCTTTGAGTAGGAAATGTTTGTTCCTGCAGGAATTCAGAGTCAAGACGTTAGGCTTTGAAAATCTGAAGGACATGTACGCCAAAGATGCAGATTTTGCAGAGGCATATGAGGCAGCTGAGAATCCAGTTCTCAGAGATCGGAGCACTTGGATAGATTTCATGATCCAAGATGGACTGTTGTTCAGGGGCAACCAATTATGCATACTGAATTGCTCCATGAGGGAGAATTTGCTGAAAGAGAAGCACAGTGGAGGATTAGCAGGTCATTTTGGACATGACAAAACATTCGCCAAGCTGAGCGAATCGTATTTTTGGCCGGGCATGCGCGCAGATGTAAAAAGGTTTGTTGACAGGTGTCGAATTTGTCAACATTCGAAGGGCCGAAAGCAGAACGTTGGACACTATCAGCCATTACCCATACCTGAGAGGCCATGGGAGGCCATAAGTATGGATTTTGTATTAGGACTGCCAAGAACGCAGAGAGGAGTGGATTCCATCTTTGTAGTGGTAGATAGGTTTTCAAAGATGGCACATTTTATACCATGTCAAAAGACCATCAATGCGACCCACATAGCCAACTTATTTTTCAAAGAGGTTGTTAGATTGCATGGATTACCGAGAAGCATAGTCTCAGACAGGGATACCAAATTCATAGGTCATTTTTGGAGGACGTTATGGAAGAAGATGGGAACTAATTTGGCTTTTAGTTTAGCTTATCATCCGCAAACAGACGGACAGACCGAGGTAGTCAACAGAAGTCTGGGGGATCTGTTGAGAAGCTTGGTGACAGAGCACCACAGTAGCTGGGACAACATATTACCACAGGCAGAGTTCGCGTACAATGATTCTGTGAGTCAGAGTACAGGGAAAATTTCGTTCCAGATTCTATATGGGACATAGCCGAGGGGAGTTTCTGAACTCAGGGAGTTAGAACAGACTGCAACTAGCAGCGCTAGTGCAGAAGAGTTTGTTGAAGCAATGCAGGAACTTCACAGTCAGGTGAAGCAGCGATTGCAGAATTCAAATCAGGAGTATAAGTGCAGAGCCGATCAGAGGAAGAGACAACTTCAGTTTGAAGTTGGTGATATGGTTCTGGAACATATGAGGAAGGAGAGGTTCCCAAAGGGAACATATAACAAGCTCAAGATGAAGAAAATTGGGCCATGTAGAGTCCTGAGGAAATTTGGGGAGAATGCATATGAACTTGAGTTGTCGGATGGCATCGGGATATCTCTGATATTCAATGTTTCTGATTTATACCCATATAGGGATGGATAAGCAGAGACTAGAATTGAGGAACCAGTGATTCAGTGGTAGAAGCAATTACCAGTTGCACAGAAGCCACAGATGGAGTGCATACTGGACAAACGAACGGGAAAGAAGACCAGGCGGAAGCAGTATTTTGAATACCTGGTGAAGTGGAAGAATCACCCAGTGGAGGATGCCAGCTGGGAAACAGAAGCAGTGATACAGAAACATGGGCACACAGTGCAGGAACTCATGGACAGGAGCCCATGAAACCTTTTAAGTCGAGGAGTATGATGCAGGAGCATCGCTCACACATCAAGCGAGCCAGCGTGTGGAGCAGAAAAGACAGTTGGACAGCGCCAGCACCAAATTTTGAAATAACTTGATATTGTTGCACCAAACATTGATATGAGAATTTAATGAAGCGCACTTGTACATTGTAATGGACCTTGAGCCTTTATGCTCACGTCCTTAGTAGATAGGAAGGCATTTAATAGATTTAATGTTGTTATATAGGAATTGATTGTAGATTTGATAGTTGTAGAATTCGAGGGGAAACGAGATATAGACACCCTCCTTTGTACATTGTAACATTATTCAGAATCATTCATTCAGGAGCAGGAAGAGAAGAGCAGCGGAGAATTTGTGAAGAACACCCTTGTATAGATGTTATTGAATTAATAGAAGAGTCTGTGATTCAATTTCATGCTTGGTGTTGTTTCTCTGTGGATGATGCTCATGTGTTCTTGAATGTTTGTTTTCCTTGTATGCATTTGTTTTTGAATATGTTGTGCATATGATTTCGGAGGTTTGACTGAAGTTTGAGAGAGAAGAGAATGAGTTTCAAATGTTTCTCTGTTTGAGCCGGGATATTCCTGCATAGAGTGCAGTCGAATTCATCCGCATAGAGTGCGTTGAGGAGGCTCAATAGTTAAACTCTCATTCTCGTTCACCCAGAAGTTGAAATGGGTCGATATAGCCGTGTAGGAGAAGTGCAGGCTGAATTCGGAGTCTCAGTGGCTAACCTGAGTAGGAGCGAGTAGAGACTGTTGTTGCTGCAAGTGCACAGGTTCTGAGGAATTCCACACTTGAGAAGCGGTTGAGAACGAGTGCAAGGAGGGCGCATATATTCCTCTGGGGGAGTCAGAGTGAACAATCTCAAGAGAGATAGAACTTTTGTGGTCTTATCATCCGAAACGCGGAAAGTTCGTTCCAAGGAAGGCCTCGAGCAGAAGTTGCAAGAACAGGCTTGGAGAACAAGTCTCGGCAGGAATACTTAGGCATCCTGCAAAAACATCAAGGAGGAGGAGAATTGACGGCCAGGGTTCGCAGGATAGAATCGTGAAATCCCGCCGATCGTCAGATCGTGGAGAAGTTGCGTGGGATTTAACCGTAAAGGCGTCGGAGGAACAAGAGCCATCGCATATCGGCATATCGGGGTTTGCGTAGACAAGAGTTTTATGTTCGTTAAAAATCGCAAGTTGCGATTTCCCGAATCAACCGGAGGCGTTGATTGCTAGGGGATAGGTGGCACGAGATCCTGGGAGGTCGGGATTCGGCGTTCGGGGTTTTCCAATACACAAGTATCGCGACCTTTGAAATCACGATCCCGCGATCCCCGATATAGTGGAGAGAGAAGGTGACGTGGCAGGGAGGCAGCGCACGTGCCATCGGAGCTCGGGGTTCGGGGATTTGTGTTGCAAGTAACATGACATTGGTTTACCGATTTCCTGAGAGGGAAAAATCTCGAAAGAAAGGAAGTGTTGACTGTTGACATGTAAACTCACATCGGACTTTGGTGGATCATGAGGTGAGAAACTTACGACCCTAGAATTCGCGAATTAGCGAATTCCGATTTCCCGATTTGGAAGGGAGATCAGTGGAAGGTTGTTGTGGGTAAGGAACTTCCATCGTGGGAGTTGAAGGGCATATTAGCTCTTCGGGCCAAAGACCGAGAAGGTCTTGATGTACGCGATCATCCTCCATGGAGAGGGGAAGGTTGCAATCATATATTTAAAAACAAAAATAAAAACTAATTTTGTTCAGCAGCCGAAACTTCATTGAGCTGGTGGAAGTCGTCGAAAACATAAATGAAGACACGAGAAGTGAAACTGACCCGCCACGGGAGGCGGGTCTGATCTGCCGCTGCACATAGGTATGCCATACGAAAAGTCGATTTTGTGAAGAGCCCAGCTGAGCCGAGCCGCGCCGCCCATGAAGATCCGCCACTAGGTAAGCCGGGATAAGTTCTTACAGCCGGAGGAGAAAAGCTTGAATCAGTGACCAAAGATCGAAACCCTTATCTGTTATTCATCTCTGGGATTTTGCATCCATCAAAGAAGCAGAGAGACGACGTGGAGACAGAAAAAACAGAGGAAGATCTGTGATCCCTGGACAGAACACTATTGCAGATCCGACGGTATGTGAAAGAAGGTAAGCAAAGTGAGAATCTGTTCAGAGAAACTCTTGTTGCAAACACAAAAAGAATCTGTTGCAGATTTAATTTTCCAAGGAAATAATTTGGTTTGCAAATTGAATCAACCCAAAGAAGGAGGTATATGTTTAGTTGTTTGAAGTTCAAAGTATTTTTAATTTCTAGTTTGGTTGGAGACAGTTTCATAAGTTTCTGTACATCATCAGTTTTAGGGAAGTATGTTGTTTTTTGGCAGAGTGGGATTGCTAGTTTTAATTTTCCAAATCAGATTGGCGCAGTGGTACAGTGTTTGGCAGTGTAGTGAACATTGGGTTGAGGGTTGCGGTGAGGCAGAGTAGCATTAGATCAGAAGTCGGAACAACAGACATTGTGGATTAAAGTGAAAAACAGAGGTAATTTATAACTCGAAAATTTTCAAAAAATGTCAGTACAATATATTCGCTTTCAGAATCTCAGAAATTAAATGGAAAAAATATGCTTTCGGGACAGTTTTAATGGAAAACAATCTTTTCTTTAAAAATTTATGGGGAATAATGAGTTACACAAAAACATTGACGACGACCCATATGAAAAATCCCCATTTATTGAGGAGGTAGTTCCCATATCATATATGTTGATGGAATGGTCCTTCATTGTATTTTTCCATTTGTTGGACACCAATAAAATTATCTGATCTCGTTGTTAATTGGATTTTTTGTGAGAAACCTTCCAGATGCTTCCTCACATTCCTTGAATGGCATCTGCCGTAAATGTTACTGAAGTACAACATGTACTACTAACTCAAAGGTACTTGTGGGACTTGAACCCATAACGTTTCAGTGATCTCTGCCTTGAAACAAGTTGGTTGAAATTGATTGAAATAACCCATTGGGTTATCTTGTCTCTAATTGATGACAAAGGTGAGATGAAGAAAAAAAAAATCTTGGGAATATCTGTTGTATTATTTTTATTTGAGATAAATAAAAATGCAGTACTTAGGTGCTTGTGCTCTAGGCACAGTCCAAAAAAAAATCATCCAGAGATGGATCTCTCGAGAATATTTCACTATAGATCCATAAAGATCCACAACTTTCATAATATCACATATACTATCTATCAAGTAATTGGAAACAAACAACAGACTTTAACAGTCCCGTGTATTGACAAATTACAGGTTCAAAAGGAATTCAGAAATTATTAAAA
>ML817871.1:58295-68348 GCA_009831015.1 Picea engelmannii | reverse complement strand
GAAGCAATCTATCAAAGCTCGATGAGTTGCTAACCAATCCATTCCAATGATTAGGTCATATGCCCCAAGAGCAGTGACGTAGACCTTCAACTTGGTAGTGCACACTCCTAGGTCTACTATACAATTATCGACACTAGGTCCTATAGCTTGTTTCTTCCCCGAAGCCATCTCGACTTGCTTAAAGTCTTCGTGCTCATAGGCCTCCAGCCCGCTCTTTTCTAATGCAGAAGGTGAAATGAAACTATCTGTCGCACCAGAATCAAACAAAATCTTAACATTAATATGATTTAGCGTACCTGACGACTCCACTTTGGTGGATTGATGTTCAGCCTGACGGTTATCTACCGCTGCGTAAATATGGTGGCTGCTACTTGCTTTCCCCATCGGTGCCTTCCCTTCATTATGCATGAACCCTGGTTGGAACTCTGGGCAGTCACGCTGGTAATGGGGTCCCCCGCACCCCCAATAGGTAACAGCAAGTGGAACCTGTGCATTGTTACGTGCCTGTCCTTGAAATGAGTTCCTTCCCCTGGAACCTCTGCCCCTACTAGTTGTTCCTCGAGATGGTCGTGGACCTGTCTGCACCGTTGGCGATGAATGAGATGCTGCACTAGATTCCATTGAAATCCCTGTAGCTACTGTCCTTGGCATGACTCTGTTACCGTAAGGTGGTGACCTTGAGCCCCCTCCCCTAGAAAATGTCCTTGGGGTCTTTCCTACGAATCTTGGGCGATGTGGAAATATCGATCTTGTACCCCCTGTTAGGTTCATATGTTCTTCTGCGTAACGTGCACTCTCTACCGCCTCCGCCACTGAAGACGGTTTCCACATCCGCACCATATCCCTTATCTTCGGGTTCAATCCATAAACAAAGCACTCTGCTTGTCATTGGTCAGTGTCCAAATATAAAACGTATTTAACCAGTTCCATGAACCTGATCTTGTATTCTTCCACAGTTTTGTTTCCTTGTACTAAGGCATGAAATGACCCTACTTGTTGTTCCTCGTAATATGCTGGTAGATATTTTCTTCGGAACCTCTCCTCGAAGAGTTCCCAAGATACTGTGTTTGGGGTAAGGTGTAGTTGTCTTTCTAAGTTGCCCCACCAATTCAAAGCGCTATCTCTTAACTGGAAAATTGTGATCTTTGCCTTTGAATTGGACGTATAGTCCCTTAGGGTAAAACACCTTGTCATGCCTTCCAACCATGCTTCCACGCGTTCACTGGCGTGGCCTCTGACAAACTCCGGAAGTTTGATCTTCTGCAACTCTCACGTGATGTCTTCAGGTGGAAATTCTCCCCTTGAGTTCCTTGATGCTTATGGATTACCCGTTCCAGATGGTGGGGGTTCCACTTCAGTCCCTGCTGGTTGGCACCCCTTTAAAGTCTCGTTAATGGCTTCCAATGAGCGCAGTATGAGGGCTAGTTCGGGCGATGGCGGTGGTGGTGCTGGTGGTGTTGATGGTGTTGATGGTGTGGGTGGCGTCGGTGGTGCCCATGACGATGCTCCCCTACCTCGACCCCTTCGAGTCCTGGCCATCTTGTATAACTTAACCTGCATCACCCCAAAGTTGTTCGAGTGAGTTCAAGGACGTTTCAAATTGGTGCTACTTAAACTTAGAAACAGGGTTAGGTGTAAGTTTTCTTTACTTGTCTGTAAACAGACATTACTCCATCAGAGGAATTGGCTAGGTTTGGGTTAGGATTAAGCATCTAAGATTGGTTAACATCAACTTCAAGGTAGACTAACCTTACACTTTAATAACATAGTTGAATTATTATTACACTAATTTAACCCAAATTAGCTTTACTTTAATTTAAACTAACATGACCTTTATTATCGATACCAAATTGTTCAATTTACTTTAAATTATATATATATATATATATATATATATTTAAACACTTTATATTATATATATATAATAATTTGAGCATATACCCAAGGGTTCAGGCATGCATGGGTTCCACGTGCTCGTCTGGCTTTCATAATCTCCCTCGTATCTAGCCCCCAATTTCTACATCTGTCAACCTTTCAACTCTCCACGCGTCCTTCCTCTGTCCCACTTTCTCATCTACTGGGACTTGCCTCGCATCAGTCTTTGCCCACCACAGATCTGCCTGTGCTCTGCTCAGAGGTTTCCAGAATCTCCCTTGCCATGGCTCACATCCTCACCGTCGTTCTGAGCACTTCACTAGCACTGGTTAATGTTGTATATGCTCCATTTCGTTTTGTAGAAACAGAGTATATTGATGTGGCCACTGATAAGATCCAGAACCTGGAGTCTAGTCTCTCTGAAATATTTGGGAATCAACCCCCTGTCTGTACGCATTGCGGAGCTCGCCCTCAACTATGGTAAGAGGTACGATTCATTCCGCCAGTTGTCCATAGTTTCAGTACCTTCATGAAGAACGCGGGGTTATTCGAATTAAGAATTTGCACAAACCGTCCTTACGCTGTGGTAATGAATGGTAAATTCCTCTTTTGAACAAAATGATTTGCTTGTAATTCCCATTCTGTATGAATTTTGGTGTTCTTCTTTTAATTTAATTCATTTATATTTATACTTTTATTCATCTATGCATATGCATGTAGTTAGATGCATAGACCTTGTCTTCTGTATTGCTCACGACCCTTGGCTCCTAACTGTAAAATTTCCCCACTTAAATTTCGGGTTTCGGGGTTTCCTTATGCCCGATGCCGAGAGCTTCTGCCTCCACGGATTCCCGATATACGATATGTTCCTAGCGCTTTAGCCCCTAAGCTATGCTCGTGATCCATACAACCTTGCCTTATGACCATATCCTTATTCCTTATCGGGATTTCGGATATCGCGCTATCGATTTGCATGAATCCCGTGCCTACGGAATTCCCGATATCCCGATACCCGATGCGCCTCTTCCTTGCGTGTTAGCCCTTCCGGCTACACCGAGGTCCATGTGACCTGCACCTATGTGACCATAGTCCTACCTCCTTTCGGGATTCGGGGTTTCCCATAACAAATATTCGGCGTATATTGAATCCCGAAACCCCGATCTCTGATTTCGCGATATAATTAGGTCTCAATTAAACCGTCATTAATTAATTCTTTTAATCAAGGGTTAAGAGTTAAGTTAATTGCGTCGGCTTTTGGGGTTCGCGATTTCGTAGTGCGTGGACACCTTGTCCACGAAACTCATGATATCCCGATACCTGATGCCACCTGTCCACCGTTGACTCTTCTGTGGGCCCCATTGTCCCTTGGCTTATCGGGAAATCGCGTTTCGCGATTTCACAATTCCTGTTCCTATGTTTTCGGGACTCCTGATATCCGATGAAGCCCTCCTGTGGAGCTTTCACCGATGGTGTTAGATGATTGCCACGCATCCTCGAAATGAACGGCTCAGATCTCGTCAGGAAATCGCTGATCGCGATTTCCTGTTGCACAATTTATTTACCCTCGAAATCTCTGATGCCCCCAAACACCGACTCGTTAGGATCTCATGCCACGTGTCCTCGCCGATGGACGGTTCATAACTCCCGTCGGGATATCGTGAATCACGACTCCATCCTACGAGTATTCCTTACCCTCGAAAATCCCGATATCCCGATTCCCCGGTTGGCTGACAGCTGGCCTCCACTCATCGGGGTTTCGCGGATTGCGAATTCAAAGTGCTTAAACATCATGTCCCCGGGATTCCCGATTTCCCAATGGGCCAAACGCCGATGGTTTTCGATGGTTGCCACCTGTCCCACAGATGGACGACTGTGATTGTGTTGGGATTTGCCCATGGATTTCCCGACTCTTCCCGGATGACGAACACCTGTCCTCCCTTATGACTCTAGTGGTCCCACCACGCTTATGTCACTATCAGGATATCACCAATTTCGATTCCCAGCGACGCGTTTTCTTTGTCTTCGAAAACCTCGATTTCCCGATCCACGACTCTTCGGGATCTCCCGACACGCGTCACCACTGTTTGGATGGCTCTGATCCTATCGAAAAATCGCGAATCACGATTTCCTTAAGCAACGGTCCTACACTCCTAAAATCTCTTATGGTAAAATCCTGACGCCTCCCAGAACACTGAAACGTGTCCTGCCGAGATCAACGGTTAGGATCCATTCTCGGTATTTTTAGAACCACAAGGCCTCGATTCTCAAACTTAACAAAACCCCGATGACTCAGATTTCCCGATGAATTTTCCGGGACTCCTCCTATGCACACTAGGGTTTAAACCCCGCACAACTTTTCTAGATCTAATGGCTGACGGGATTTTGCCCGAGATCTGACGACGCAGATCCGTTCTCTCGTGTAACAGACAACTCTTCTTTGGGAAAATCGATTAGTTGCACAAAACATTACGTAGTGTTGAAATTGCTCTCTTGGCACGGTTGAAATTTATATGGGTCTATAGTTCATTATTACAATCATCGAGGCTTAATATAGGCAAATAGTTCACACTATTCCTGTGCGGTACAAGTCTGCTAAAAATCCCCTTTTTTTTTTCTACGCATCGGCAGTTTCCCCCATTTAGGTAAGTTCGAGGTGAGATAGGCCTTTTCAATGTCCCGCAAATGTCTTTTTCATTTCATTTAGTATGATTTCGAACTAAGACGCTCTGATACCATATGTAATTCCCATATACTTCTAAACATCATTAAGATTCATAAACAATTTATTCTCTAAGCTGAGACAACAACTTCTTAGCATAATAGTGATTCTCATAAGAGCAACTTCAATAACTTAGATTTATCAATAAATATTGCTTTCATGACTGAAGAAATAAATACATAGCTTAACAAGTACCTGGTTCTGATGCTAATTGTTGTTGCCACTGTGCCTTGCTGCTGCCTGCTCCTCAGATCAATCCTGCCACAAACAGGAAAATAACTACCCAAAACTACTGTCCTCCCTGCCAACTAGGAAAACTACCTAGCTCCAGCATATCTACGGATATCCTGGCCCTCCATGCCCAAAACCTCCAGCAACTCAGTGCCTCCCCTGATCAAAAGCCACAGTGCCGAAACTTTGTGCTCACAGCCCATCCAAAAGTCCTCAGAAAAATCTCTGCTCATAGCAAATCGAAATCCTCAGGATCCCTCCTCCCTCGACTAATCATCCCCCTCACGTAAACCTCCTTTTCCCCCTTATCCCTCCTTCACCGACTCCTGCAGTTACTCCTTCAACCACCCCCCTTCCTCCGTCCTTCATCATGAGTTAATGTTTTATCTCCTCGGGATCCATGGGTATCCCTCTCTGCATACGCCACCATTTTTATATCATTTTTCATTAATCTTTTAATTTTATTTCACAGGTCATTAAATGTGATCTATAATTTGAATTATTACTCAGTTAACCATAATTAATTTCTTTTAATTAATTTTACTTTATAATCTTTAAGCATGTATCCAATTAGGGTCGTTACAGAGGAGAGGAATCATCTCTGTCTTCTACCATGGGACCTAGGATGACGGCTGGCTTCTCATCTCGAAGGTTCACTGAGTCAGAGGGAGGCTGAGGGGACTCAGATTGTAGCAACTTAGAGAGGGACCTTTTAAAGTCTTCATTTTTAACTAGCTCAGAGATGGGGACGGGAATCCTGATATTTTGAATTTCATGCTCAAAATTAAAAGAGGAACAAGGCTTAGGAGCTTCCCTTACCTCAATGACAGGTTCTTTGGCTGCTGGGAAAGCATTCTGAGTTCTCTTTTCTTTAGTCATGGTTACTGCATTTTTAATAGGCTTATCTGCTATGAGGGGCTGGTCTTGGCTGTCAAAGTCTCCATCTTTCTTTCTTGACCTGAGATTGTATCTGTTAGAAGTATGGCCGGCCCTCTCTCCCTTGCCTAACTCATGGATTTTAACGTTCATTAGGGATTTTTCATAGGCAGACTGAGTCAAATGGGAAAAAGGAGGAGACTCTTCAACACAATGAATTTCGAGGTCGAACTCATCTATCTCTTCTCCTTCTTCATGAGTAACCAGGTTGTTTTGGAGGAGGGTTTGAATCCTTTGATCCTCTCTGTCTTTTACCCTTTGTTCTCTTTGGAAGGCTTGTGGTCCATTGTTATTAGGTCCCCTAAAACCTCTATTATCATCATTTTGGGGATTTCTGTACATGGGCTTCCCTTCTAACTCCCACCTTTCCATCCTGGAAGACAGTGATTTTAGTACTCTTGTTGTCTCATCTGTCTGATGGGGCATGGGAGAGGAACTGGATGGGGAGGCTTCAGGCCTTTTCTTAGATATGTTTCTATCAGCAACGTTCCTGAGTCGGTCAACAGCCAATATGTTAGATTCTACTTCCACGTCTGCATCCTACATGTGGGCCAGGGTAGTAACTCTTCTCTCTCTCAACAGTAGGCAAAAATCAGGATCAAAAGCGCTAGCATAAGTGATCTTAGCTGAGGCTTCCGAGGGCTTTATTTTAGCGAGAATTTTATTATACATTTTATTGAATCTCTTGGAGAAGTCAGAGACAGACTCTCCTTCTTTTCTCTTCAAAGATCCAAACTCTGTCATATAATACATGAAATCTTTTTTGTCTCCCCACTATCTCAAAAAGGCATTATCTAAAGCTTCGATCCCATCAATTGATCCAGGAGGCAGGGCCTTGAACCATTTTCTAGCCTCGCCTTGGAGGCTATGGACAAAAATCCTCATCCATACGTCTGCATGCATGATGACATTATCATCTGTGAAACTGTAAAAGGCTTCTAGGTGTTCATCCGCAGTTACGTCCCCTTCACCCATGAGCTTGGGTAGTTTCTTAAGATAACCATCTGCCAAAAGGGCATTGAGGGGTTGAGCTAACACAAGGGGAGAATATCTAGCGGCTATAATAGCCTCCATTCTGGTCATAGGGGGATTAGCACCAGCCATAAGAATATTAGGTGGAGGAGAAGGAGTTTGTGAAGGGGCTCCTGGGAATGGGTCTCGAAGTGGAGTGGGAAACAAGAGAGAGTTTAAGGAGGAGGCTAACGAGTTCAAGTCAGCAGGCGCTCCTTTTTGTGCAGGAGTGGGGAAATCTTCTGTAGTCCTGGGTCTATGCCAAGGAACAACTTCAGAGGAGAGAGGAGTGATAAGGATTTCTCCCTCCAATCCCAGACCGGGAGGGGAAAACTCAGCAGGAACACTCCCAAAATTCAGGAAACGGGAAACCTCTGAAGATGGCTGGCTACGAAACTGAGAATAAGAAAAAGGATTTTTTACAGGAGGAGGTGGGGAAATACCTGGTTCAGCAGCGAAGCTTTCTCCTTGAGAGGGATTTCCTTTTCTGATAATCACCTCCGGATCTTCTTCAGGCGTGGCCAGAGGCAGCTGTGGATGGGACCGCGTGTGTCTACCACTGGAAGCCACAACTAACCCAATAGGTTCGTCTCAATGGAGTCGTCACAGTGGAGTCGCCAGGTGCACAGTAGCAATCTTGATAATTCTGATATCTGAATCACCTTCAGAATCAGTTAATCGTTGTCGTTCAATCCCGGGGAAAAATCTTCAACTTCGTTCCCCGGCAACGGTGCCAGAAATGTTAGCATCAGAAGTCACCCCTGGATTGCAGCAGGAGCAGAGCCCGACACCCATCAGTTTAATGTCACGATTTGTTTATAAAGGATGATCAGATCGAAGTAAACTCATAACAATATCATCTCAACTCTGAAACTAGGCCAGGAATGCATGAGCAAGTGAGGTCTTAGATAAACTTCAAACAGTGAGTTGTAATAAGGGTGAGCAGGGGGAAGACTAGTATGAGAAGATTGCGAGGGTCTGTCATAAACATCAGGTTTCTAACAGACTGGAGAAGAAAGCGTCCGAACGCAAGATCCTTTTACATTCAAACACAGAAGACCAGAGAATACAATAATGTAACAACAAATCATTTATCATAACATAACTGCAACAATTCATGTGAATCATTCGATCATGAACTCTCTGGTATGAGATGAAAATATAGAAGGAGTAAGGAAACTATTTGTCATAAAAAAAGAAATCTCAAATTCAGATGCATAACCAGGAAACTAGAATGGTTATCAAAACTTTACAGTCGGGAGCCTTGCTCTACCATCGATAGATACCAAAATGGCAAAAACGCCTACATATACTCAAAACAACAACAGCAACAAACTCGAGATGTTGCATTAAACACATTGCGTCTGCATGGCTTCTGATAATCTGCAGCTGCAGTCTCTGAATGATCGTGCACCTATGGCAGACGCAATCAAACTCCTGACAGTTCCGTGGGAAAATCGACGTGCCTTTAATTCGTCGCCGGTCTTTCCCATTATGGCGGAGGCGATCTCTATCCACCACCAACTACCTTAATAACTGCTTCATTGGGATTGAGGATGACCCGGCCAACTCGACACCTTTGGGACATGGAAGACTCTTCCAGTTGCCACCTAGATTAGTTGAACAGCCTGATGCATAGGCATGGATGCCAGCGCGAAGGATGTGGCGCGTAATGGGGGAGGTGGTGCCAAAACTATGAGGGTGAGATATGAAGTGATGAGGCGTGAGAGAACTTACAAGGGAGAGCACATGGCGGAAGCAAATAAGCGGAGGGGGGGCAGGAGACGAGATATAATGGGCACATTTTAGTGGGAGGCGGACGTGGAAGGGAGCGGGGCATATGGCAGGTGGTGAGTGGATGATGAGATGGGGAAGGGACCAAACAGACCAGAAGAGAGGAGATGGACAGATGTCGGAGGATGAGGAAGGGGCTAAAGGGAGCGAGCCTCATCGCATGGTTAGGTGGAGAACAGATGGAAAGATGATACGACAAGGAAGAGGGCCCCACGTTGATTAAACACAGAAAGAAAAAGGATGTCTAGATTTCCTATGCGTCATTGATCCGGGTGCTCAAATCGCAGCCATTGGAGAGATGCGTCCTCGATTCTGGACCCCCCCCCTCCGCTTAAATGTAGAAAGGCGGGGGGGTCCGGAATCACCATGCGCACCGTTAATCCGGGCGCTCTGATCATGACCGTTGAAAAGGTGTGCCCTTGATTCCAGACCCCCCTCCCCCCTCTGCTTAAAGGTAGAAAAGCGGGGGGATCCAGAATCCTATGTCCGTCGTTGATCCGGGTGAGTGAATTTCTGTCGTCCAAACTTGCTTGCCGCTTAATCACATGCGCACTTCGCATTCGAACTTAGGGCAAGTGAGTTTTTAATCCGTTCCTTTGCATTCTAACCCACCTTACAAGAAAAGTCGCTAACATTAGGCTCCATGGGGGATAGAGTCGTCCTTGTGATTCTCTAAGGACTCTTTTTGCAGTTTCAGTGCCTCGCTGTTGGGTTACGGAGTCATTTATTAAGCTGAAAACAAAAACAATATTTACAAAAACAAAAGAGCCGACTGTGGCTCACAAAAAAAATTTTTTTAAGAAATGCCCATTTACTGGGCCACTAAAAACTTCTTCGCCTTCCAGATCCTCCAACTTGTAAGTTTTGTTTGAAAATACTTCAAGGATCTTGAAAGGCCCAAACCAGAGGGCATCAAACTTACTGTGCTTGCCCTTTTCGTGCCTGGGTGCATCCCATTTGAGCACCAGATCACCCAGCTCGAAATCTTTCTTTCCACTCTTCTTGTCAAAAGCCTGCTTGATCTTCTGCTGGTGATTATAGGCCCTGTCCATGACCTGTTCTCTGACCTGCTGAACTTCCACAATCTGATGAATCCTTCTGATCATATGGTCAGGCTCCCCTTCTAGGTCCTGGAGGAATTTCGCCACAAACAAAGCGAGCTGAGTAGGAAAAATAGCTTCTGTTCCGTAAACAAGTTGGAATGGTGAGATGCCCAGGGACTTCTTGGTTGTCACACGATCAGCCCATAGAGAAAATTTGAGTTTCAAGTCCCAGGCCCTTTTATTGTCTTCCAACAGTTTCTTAATGATCTTGATCAGGCTTTTATTGGAAGATTCTTCCAAACCATTTCCTTGAGGATAATAGGGAGTAGAGTGAATCAGTGAAATCTCAAACTGTTCACAGAACTTGACCAGAGGCTCAGACTTGAAAGGGGGGGCGTTGTCAGTGACAATTTTTCTAGGACATCCAAATCTGGCTATGATATC
>ML817871.1:44150-58245 GCA_009831015.1 Picea engelmannii | reverse complement strand
GTTCACAGAACTTGACCAGAGGCTCAGACTTGAAAGGGGGGGCGTTGTCAGTGACAATTTTTCTAGGACATCCAAATCTGGCTATGATATCTTCCAAGAAGCTGATAATTACTTTGTGAGAAGTGCTCCTGGTGGGGACAGCTTCTATCCAGTTGGTGAAATAATCTGTCGTAGTCATAATCCATCTGTGTTGGCCACTTGAGGGAGGATGAATTTCTCCGATGAAGTCCAATCCCCACTGTTGAAAGGGTGTTGAAACTACTACAGGCTTTAATGGCAGAGATTTGAGTTGTTGCTTTCCTGAGAATATTTGGCATTTGATACAAGCTCTGATTTCTCTACAGACATCAGGGAATAAAGTGGGCCAGTAGTATCCAGCCTAGAGGATCTTATAAGCCGTGGCCTTCCAGAAATTATGACCTCCGCAAAGACCGCTATGGAAATCAAACATAACCTTTTGGGCTTCCTGCGGGTCCAGACACCTTAAAAATACCCCTAGGGGGTCCTTCCAGTACAAGGCTTGGTCAATGAGGTAGTATCTGACTGCTTTAAGCTTTAAAGATCTAACCTTGCTTTTCCCAATCCATCAGGGGGATTTAATGCTTGTTGGATGATAAGGCACTCTGAAAATGCTTGTTGGATGACTCAGCTTGCTCATTGATGAAGTTAATCCCCAAGGCTTTGCAATTGGATTCAGCCAGCAGCTTGGCTAAACCCTGCCCCTTTATCAACTTGGTGGGCTTAATCTCTAGATAAAACTCTAGAATCTTGGCAATCCACTTACCTATTCTTCCATCTATGCCAGGCTGTATTAGAATGTCCTTCACAGAGGCCGAAGGAACATATGCAGTGATCTTTGAGTGCAAGACATAGACTCTGAAAGCTTTGAGAGCTTTCACCAATGCATAGGCCTGCTTCTCCATGATCTCGTACCGGAGTTCTGCATCTCTCAATGCCTTGTTGAAGAAGGCAATGGGCTGCTCTCGTCCTTCCCCATTTTTCTGCAACAAACCGCTGCTACTGTATCACAAGAGGCAAAAGAAAAGATCAGTAACTCTTTGCAATAGTCAGGACTGATCAGCACAGGCGCCTCAGTCAATGCCCCTTTTATTTGGTCAAAAGATTCCCTGGGTTCAGCGTCCCATTTCACTTCATTTCCCTACTTGAGCATGGTTGTAATGTGCCTGACCAGCTCCGCAAAATTTGAAACGAATCTCCTCAGAAAATTAATCTTCCCCAAAAAGGCATGAACCTCCTTCTTAGATCTGGGAAGTGACAGGGTTTGAAATACCTCTACCCTACTAGGTACAATTCTCACTCCCTCTGCTGATACTAAATGGCCTAATAGCTTCCCCTCCTTCATAGCAAACAAAGATTTCTTGGGGTTTAAAGATAGGCCGAACCTCCGACACTTCAGGAAAACCTTTTTCAAGTGGCAGTTGTGCTCCTTGTTTGTCCTGGAGAAGACCGTGATATCATCTAGGTAGATTACCACAAACTGTTCCTACTCCCCGATGAAATCTATGTCCATGGCTCATTGAAATGTTGCTCCTGCGTTCATCAATCCGAAAGGCAAACACATCGGTGAATTCCTTTAATAACCCATCATATTCCTCCCTCTGTTCATGGGTCAGGCTGCTCGACAATTTGACAAACCTAGGCTCATCCTGCGTGCCAATGTTGAATTCGACTATGTCAGCATCTTCACTTGAAACACCACCCTTTATTACCACATCATTTTTATCTAACAGTCTTTCTAAAGGGAACACTCCCCTCGGAATGTTATTCCGAGGAAGTTGAATAATCTGGTGATCAACAATTTTATTCAAGAATACCTCAAAGGGGGGTCACCTTCGGGATCAGGGTCTTGATCAATGTGCAATGCAGAAAACTCATTGACGGATTGAAGAAATTTTTCGATTTCAAGATCGTCCTCGAATACCTTCCAATGCTTTATGTTGTCCGGGATGGATGGCCTGTATCTTACCTCAACCTCACCATCAATATTTGGAGGCAGGGGGATTCTGTACAAACTGGCTGAGACTGCTAGGGAGTCGGTTGTGGTATTCTCTTCCCTTGGGACAAAAACAATGTTGAAAGCAGAGAAGAAATTATCAATCAAGTCCCATACCTCATTTCTGTAGCTTCTAAGCCAAGGATGCTTGGCTTGATAAACATTTTTGACCTTTTCGATGATCAATTCTGCATCTCCAAACACAACCATCTCCTTAATTCCCATTTCTTTTGTAGCCCTCATACCCAGAACAAGAGCTTCATATTCTTCCACATTGTTGGTGATCTCGAATTACAGCTTGTATAACCGAGATATGGTCTCTTGACAAGGCGATATGAAGACCACTCCGGCACCTGCACCTATACTGGAGGAAGCTCCATCAAAGAACATCTTCCACACAGAGGTGATTGGAGGAGGTATCTCCCGATTAAGAATGGACTGCTTTCTGGTCTGTAAAGGGACCTCAGGAGTTTCAGTGATCCGTAACAAAATAGACCCTAAATCAATGTCAAGTGCAAAGATGGGGTGATTAGTGGGGTTAGCTTCATCACTGACAATATAGGCTAGCTGGGCTTCTCTATACAACCTCCTGTGTTCCCCTCCAAAAACTGGAATGGTAGCATATGTGAGATCCATCTGTAACGTTCCTCCAAGTCTCTTAATCCAAGACCTTGAAAACAGCATGCCAAACTTGGGGGGAACATCAGCTACCACAATGTCCATGACCACACTCTTCATGGGCAGCTGAAACAAAGAAACCACCAGGTCCTTGATGACTCCCAGACATTGCACCCTTCTCGAATCAAAAGAGTACAAATCATGATAGGCCTTGGTCACTTCTAGTCTCAGCTCGTCCATGACTATCTTGGGCATAAGGTTATGGGAAGCTCCTAAATCCATGAGGCAATTATGCAACACTTTATCATGTATGTTCAGGGAGGTGTAGAAGGGAGGAGAGGAATTATCTATGTCTTCTACCATGGGACCTAGGATGATGATTGACTTCTCATCTTGAAGGTTCATTGAGTCATAGGGAGGCTGAGGGGACTCAGATTGTAGCAGCTTAGAGAGGGACCTTTTAAAGTCTTCATTTTTAACTAGCTCGGAGATGGGGACGGGAATCCTAATCTTTTGAATTTCATGCTCAAAATTAAAAGAGGAACAAGGCTTAGGAGCTTCCCTTACCTCAATGATAGGTTCTTTGGCTGCTAGCAAAGCATTCTGAGTTCTCGTTTCTTTAGTCGTGGTTACTGCATTTTTAATAGGCTTATCTGCTATGAGGGGCTGGTCTTGGCTGTCAAAGTCTCCATCTTTCTTTCTTGACCTGAGATTGTATCTGTTAGAAGTATGGCCGGCCCTCTCTCCCTTGCCTAACTCATGGATTTGAACGTTCATTAGGGATTTTTCATAGGCAGACTGAGTCAAATGGGGAAAAGGAGGATCCTCTTCAACACAATGAATTTCGGGGTCGAACTCGTCTATCTCTTCTCCTTCTTCATTAGTAACCAGGTTGTTTTGGAGGGAGGTTTGAATCCTTGGATCCTCTCTGTCTTTTCCCCTTTGTTCTCTTGGGAAAGCCTGTGGTCCATTGTTATTAGGTCTCCTGAAACCTCTATTATCAGCATTTTGGGGATTTCTGTACATGGGTTTCCCTTCTAACTCCCACCTTTCCATCCTGGCAGACAGTGATTTTAGTACTCTGGTTGTCTCATCTGTCTGATGGGGCATGGGAGAGGAACTGGATGGGGAGGCTTCAGGCCTTTTCTTAGATATGTTTCTATCAGCAGCATTCCTGAGTCGGTCAACAGCCAATATGTTAGATTCTACTTCCACGACTGCATCCTATATGTGGGCCAGGGTAGTAGCTCTTCTCTCTCTCAACAGTAGGCAGAAATCAGGATCAAAAGCGCTAGCATAAGTGATCTTAGCCGAGGCTTCCGAGGGCTTTATTTCAGCGGGAATTTTATTATACATTTTATTGAATCTCTTGGAGAAGTCAGAGACAGACTCTCCTTCTTTTCTCTTGAAAGATCCAAACTATGTCATATAATACATGAAATCTTTTTTGTCTCCCCACTGTCTCAAAAAGGCATTATCTAAAGCTTCAATCTCATCAATAGATCCAGGAGGCAGGGCCTTGAACCATTTTCTAGCCTCGCTTTGGAGGCTATGGACAAAATTCCTCATCCATAAGTCTGCATGCATGATGACATTATCATCTGTGAAACTGTAAAAGGCTTCTAGGTGTTCATCTGCAGTTACGTCCCCTTCACCCGTGAACTTGGCTAGTTGCTTAAGGTAACCATCTGTCGGGAGGGCATTGAGGGGTTGAGGTAACACAAGGGGAGGATACCTAGTGGCTATAATAGCCTCCATTCTGGTCATAGGGGGATTAGCACCAACCATAGGAATATTAGGTGGAGGAGAACTTGGAGGAGAAGGAGTTCATGAAGGGGCTGCTGGGAATGGGTCTCGAAGTTGAGTGGGAAACAAGAGAGGGTTTAAGGAGGAGGCTAAGGAGTTCAAATCAGTAGGCGCTCCTTTTTGTGCAGGAGTGGGGAAATCTTCTGTAGTCCCGGGTCTACGCCAAGGAAATGATTCAGAGGAGAGAGGAGTGACAAGGATTGCTCCCTCCAATGCCAGACCAGGAGAGGAAAACTCAGCAGGAACACTCCCAAAATTCAGGAAATGGGAAACCTCTGAAGATGGCTGGCTACGAAACTGAGAATAAGAAAAAGGATTTTTTACGGGAGGAGGTGGGGAAATACCTGGTTCAGCAGCGAAGCTTTCTCCTTGAGAGGGCTTTCCTTTTCTGATAATCACCTCTGGATCTTCTTCAGGCGTGGCCAGAGGCAGCTGTGGATGGGACCGCGTGTGTCTACCACTGGAAGCCACAACTAACCCAATAGGTTCGTCTCAGTGGAGTCGCCAGGTGCATAGTAGCAATCTTGATAATTTTGATATCTGATGCACCTTTAGAATCAGTTAATCGTTGTCGTTCAATCCCGGGGAAAAATCTTCAACTTCGTTCCCCGGCAATGGCGCCAGAAATTTTAGCGTCGAAAGTCACCCCTGGATTGCAGCAGGAGCAGAGCCCGACACCCATCAGCTTAATGTGACGATTTGTTTATAAAGGATGATCAAATGGAAGTAAACTCAGAACAATATCGTCTCAACTCTGAAACTAGGCCAGGCATGCATGAGCAAGTGAGGTCTTAGATAAACTTCAAACAGTGAGTTGTAATAAGGGTGAGCAGGGGGAAGACTAGTACGAGAAGAGTGCAAGGGTTTGTCATAAACATCAGGTTTCTAACAGACTGGAGAAGAAAGTGTCTGAACGCAAGATCCTTTTACATTCAAACACAGAAAACCAGAGAATACAATAATGTAACAACAAATCATTTATCATAACATAACTGCAACAATTCATGCGAATCATTCGATCATGAACTCTCTGGTATGAGATGAAAATATAGACGGAGTAAGGAAACTGTTTGTCATAAAACAAGAAATCTCAAATTCAGATGCATAACCAAGAAACTAGAATGGTTATCAAAACTTTACAGTTGGGAGCCTTGCTCTACCATCGATAGATACCAAAATGGCGAAAATGCCTACATATACTCAAAACAACAACAGCAACAAACTCGAGACGTTGCATTAAACACATTGTGTCTGCATGGCTTCTGGCAATCTGCAGCTACAGTCTCTGAATGACCATGCACCTATGGCAGACCCAATCGAACTCCTGACAGTTCCGTGGGTGAATCGAGGTGCCTTTAATTCGTCGTCGGTCTTTCCCATTATGGCGGAGGCGATGTCTAACCACCGCCAACTACCTTAAAACTGCTTCATTGGGATTGAGGATGGCCCGGCCAAATCGGCACCTTTGGAACGTGGAAGACTCTTCGAGTTGCCACCTGGATTAGCTTAATGGCCTGATGCATAGGTGTGGATGCCAGCGCGAAGGATGGGGCACGTAACGGGGGAGGTGGTGCCAAAACTATGAGAGTGAGATATGAAGTGATGAGGCGTGAGAGAACTTACAGGGGAGAGCACATGGCAGAAGGAAATAAGCGGAGGGGTGCAGGAGACGAGATATAATGGGCACATTTTAGTGGGAGGCAGACGACGTGGAAGGGAGTGGGGCATATGGTAGGTGGTGAGTGGATGATGAGATGGAGAAGGGACCACACAGACCAGAAGAGAGGAGACGGACAAATGTCGGAGGATGAGGAAGGGGCTAAAGGGAGCGAGCCTCATCGCACGGTCAAGTGGAGAACAGATGGAAGGATGATACGACAAGGAAGAGGGCCCCACGTTGATTACACGTAGAAAGATAGAGGATGTCCAGATCACCTGTGCGTCATTGATCCCGGCGCTCAAATCTCAGTTTTTTGAGAGATGCGTCCTCGATTACAGACCCCCCCCCCCTCCGCTTAAATGTAGAAAGGTGGGGGGGGTTCGGAATCACGTTGCACGTCGTTAATCCGGGCGCTCTGATCATGACCATTGAAAATGTGGGCCCTCGATTTCGGACCCCCCCCCCTCCGCTTAAAAGTAGAAAAGCGGGGGGGTCCGGAATCCTATGTCCGCCGTTGATCCGGGCGCGTGAATTTATGCCGTCCAAACTTGATTGTCGCTTAATCACAGGCGCACTTCGGATTCAAACTTAGCGCAAGTGGGTTTTTAATCTGTTCCTTTGCATTCTAACCCACCTTACAAGAAATGTCGCTAACATTAGGCTCCATGGGGGATAGAGTCGTCCCTGTGATGCTCTAAGGACTCTTTTTGCAGATTTAGTGCCTTGTTGTTGGGTTATGGAGTCATTTATTATGCTGAAAACAAAAACAATATTTACAAAAACAAAAGAGCCAACTGTGGCTCACAAAAAACATTTTTTTAAGAAATGCCCATTTACTGGGCCACTAAAAACTTCTTCGCCTTCCAGATCCTGCAACTTGTAAGTTTCGTTTGAAAATACTTCAAGGATCTTGAAAGGCCCAAACCAGAGGGCATAAAACTTACTGTGCTTGCCCTTTTCCTGCCTGGGTGCATCCCATTTGAGCACCAGATCACCCAACTCGAAATCTTTCTTTCCACTCTTCTTGTCAAAAGCCTGCTTGATCTTCTGTTGGTGATTATAGGCCCTGTCCATGACCTGTTCTCTAACCTGTTGAACTTCCACAATATGATGAATCCTTCTAATCATATGGTCAAGCTCCCCTTCTAGTTCCTGGAGGAATTTCGCCACAGACAAAGCGAGCTGAGTAGGAAAAACAGCTTATGTTTCGTAAACAACTTGGAACGGTGAGATGCCCAGGGACTTCTTGGTTGTCACCCGATCAGCCCATAGAGCAAATTTGAGTTTCGAGTCCCATGCCCTTTTATTGTCTTCCAGCAGTTTCTTAATGAGCTTGATCAGGCTTTTATTGGGAGATTATGCCAGTCCATTTCCTTGAGGATAATAGGGAGTAGAGTGAATCAGTGAAATCTCAAACTGTTCACAGAACTTGACCAGAGGCTCAGAATTGAAAGGGGGGGCGTTGTCAGTCACAATTTTGCTAGGACAACCAAATTTGGCTATGATATCTTCCAAGAAGCTGATAATTACTTTGTCAGAAGTGCTCCTGGTGGGGACAGCTTCTATCCATTTGGTGAAATAATCTGTTGCGGTCAGGATCCATCTGTGTTGGCCACTTGAGGGAGGATGAATTTCTCTGATGAAGTCCAATCCCCACTGCTGAAAGGGTGTTGAAACTACTACAGGCTTTAATGGCAGAGATTTGATTTGTTGCTTTCCTGAGAATATTTGGCATTTGATACAAGCTCTGATTTCTCTACAGACATCAGGGAATAAAGTAGGCCAGTAGTATCAAGCCCGAAGGATCCTATGAGTCATGGCCTTCCAGAAATGATGACCTCCGCAGAGACCGCTATGGAAATCAAACATAACCTTCTTGGCTTCCTGTGGGTCCAGACACCTTAAAAATACCCCTAGGGGGTCCTTCCAGTACAAGGCTTGGTCAATGAGGCAGTATCTGACTGCGTTAAGCTTTAAATCTCTGACCTTGCTTTTTCCCAATCCATCAGGGGGCTTTAATTCTTACAGAAAATACAAGATATCCTTGTACCAGGGGCAAGCTGCTAGTGATAAGGCACTCTGAAAATGCTTGTTGGATGTCTCCGCTTGCTCATTGATGAAGTTAATCCCCAAGGCTTTGCAATTGGATTCAGCCAGCAGCTTGGCTAAACCCTGCCCCTTTATCAACTTGGTGGGCTTAATCTCTAGATCAAACTCTAGAATCTTGGCAATCCACCTACCTCTTCTTCCATCTATGTCAGGATGTATAAGAATGTCCTTCACAGAGGCCGAAGGAACATATGCAATGATCTTTGAGTGCAAGACATAGATTCTGAAAGCTTTGAGAGCTTTCACCAATGCATAGGCCTACTTCTCCATGATCTCGTACTAGAGTTCTGCATCTCTCAACACCTTGCTGAAGAAGCCAATGGGCTGCTCTCATCCTTCCCCATTTTTCTGCAACAATATCGCTGCTACTATATCACAAGAGGCAAAAGAAAAGATCAGGAACTCTTTGCAATAGTCAGGACTGATCAGCACAGGCGCCTCGGTCAATGCCCCTTTTATTTGGTCAAAATATTCCCTGGGTTCAGCGGTCCATTTCACTTCATTTCCCTTCTTGATCATGGCTATAATGTGCCTCACCAGCTCCGCAAAATTTGAAACGAATCTCCTCAGAAAATTAATCTTCCCCAAAAAGGCCTGAACCTCCTTCTTAGATCTGGGAAGCGACAGGGTTTGAATTGCCTCTACCCTACTAGGATCAATTCTCACTCCCTCTGCTGATACTAAATGTCCTAATAGCTTCCCCTCCCTTATAGCAAACAAAGATTTCTTGGGGTTTAAAGATAGGCTGAACCTCCGACACTTCAGGAAAACCTTTTTCAAGTGGCAGCAGCGCTCCTTGTCATCAATCCGAAAGGCATTTTGGCATACATGAATTCGCCCCAAGGAGTGGTGAAGGTTCTTCTTTCTCTGTCCTCAGCCATGACTAATATCTGATTGTAACCAAAGAATCCATCAATCATGGATATTCTAGATGCACCAGTGACCTTCTGCAATATGTGTTCCATGTTGGGCAGGGGATAATTGTCTTTTCTTGAGCTTTTGTTCAGGTTCCTGAAATCAACACAGACTCTGATTTCTCCACTTTTCTTTCTTACCAGGACCAAATTGGCTACCCACTCAGAATACCTCAAGGGGACAATGATCTGGGCATCTAACAACTTCTTCAATTCTTTCTCCATGACAGGTAGCAACATGGGATTTATCTATCTCAGCTTCTGCCTGAATGGCTTAGCTTCTTCTTTTAGTGGGATCTTGTGCTCAATAATAGATGTGTCATAAGTTTTGAGGTCTTCATAGGCCCATGCAAACACATCGGCGAATTCCTTTAATAACCCATCATATTCCTCCCTATGTTCATGGGTCAGGCTGCTCGACAATTTGACGAACCTAGGCTCATCCTGAGTGCGAATGTTGCATTCGACTATGTCAGCATCTTCACTTGAAACACCACCCTTTATTGCCACATCATTTTTATCGAACAGTCTTTCTAAAGGGACCAGTCCCCTCGGAATGTGATTAATAGGTAGTTGAATAATCTGGTGATCAACAATTTTATTCAAGAATACCTCAGAGGGGGGGTCACCTTCTGGATCAGGGTCCTCATCAATGTGCAATGCAGAAAAATCATCGACGGACTGAAGAAATTTTTAGATTTCAAGATCGTCCTCGAATACCTTCCAATGCTTTATGTTGTCCGGGATGGATGGCCTATATCTTACCTCAACCTCACCATCAATCTTTGGAGGTAGGGGGATTCTATACAAACTGGCTGAGACTGCTAGGGAGTCGGCTGAGGTATTCTCTTCCCTTGGGAAAAAAACAATGTTGAAAGCAGAGAAGAAATTATCAATCAAGTCCCATACCTCGTTTCTCTAGCTTCTAAGCCGAGGATGCTTGGCCTGATAAACATGTTTCACCTGTTGGATGATCAATTCTGCATCTCCAAACACAACCATCTCCTTAATTCCCATTTATTTTGCAGCCCTCATACCCAGAACAAGAGCTTCATATTCTGCCACATTGTTGGTGATCTCAAATTCCAGCCTGTATGACAGAGATATGGTCTCTTGACAGGGCGATATGAAGACCACTCTGGCACCTACACCTATATTGGAGGAAGCTCCATCAAAGAACATCTTCCACACAGAGGTGATTGGAGGAGGTATCTCCCGATTAAGAATGGGATGCTTTCTAATCTATAAAGGGACCTCAGGAGTTTCAGTGATCAGTAACAAACTAGACCCTAAATCAGTGTCAAGTGCAAAGATGGGGTGATTAGTGGGGTTAGCTTCATCACTGACAATATAGGCTAGTTGGGCTTCTCTATACAACCTCCTTTGTTCCCCTCCAAAAAATGGAATGGTGGCATATGTGAGATCCATCTGTAACGTTCCTCCAAGTCTCTTAATCCAAGACCTTGACAACAACATGCCAAACTTGGGGGGAACATCATCTACCACAATGTCCATGACCACACTCTTCATGGGCAGCTGAAACAAAGAAACCACCAGGTCCTTGATGACTCCCAGACATTGCACCCTTCTCGAATCAAAAGAGTACAAATCATGATAGGCCTTGGTCACTTCTAGTCCCAACTCTTCCATGACTATCTTGGGCATAATTTTATGGGAAGCTCCTGAATCCATGAGGCAGTTATGCAACACTTTATCATGTATGTTCAGGGAGGTGTAGAAGGGAGGAGAGGAATCATCTTTGTCTTCTACCATGGGACCTAGGATGATGGCTGGCTTCTCATCTTGAAGGTTCACTGAGTCAGAGGGAGGCTAAGGGGACTCGAATTGTAGCAGCTTAGAGAGGGACCTTTTAAAGTCTTCATTTTTAACTAGCTCGGAGATCGGGACGGGAATCCTGATCTTTTGAATTTCATGCTCAAACTTAAAAGAGGAACAAGGCTTAGGATCTTCCCTTACCTCAATGACAGGTTGTTTGGCTGCTGGAAAAGCATTCTGAGTTCTCTTTTCTTTACTCATGGTTACTGCATTTTTAATAGGCTTATCTGTTATGAGGGGTTGGTATTGGCTGTCAAAGTGTCCATCTTTATTTCTTGACCTGAGATTGTATCTGTTAGAAGTATGGACGACCCTCTCTCCCTTGCCTAACTCATGGATTTGAACATTCATTAGGGATTTTTCATAGGCAGACTGAGTCAAATGGGGAAAAGGAGGAGCCTCTTCAACACAATGAATTTTGGGGTCGAACTTGTCTATCTCTTCTCCTTCTTCATGAGTAACCAGGTTGTTTTGGAGGGGGGTTTGAATCCTTTGATCCTCTCTGTCTTTTCCCCTTTTTTCTCTTGGGAAGGCCTGTGGTAGATTGTTATTAGGTCTCCTGAAACCTCTATTATCATCATTTTTGGGATTTCTGTATATGGGCTTCCCTTCTAACTCCCACCTTTCCATCCTGACAGACAGTGATTTTAGTACTCTGGTTGTCTCATCTGTCTGATGGGGCATGGGAGAGGAACTGGATGGGGAGGCTTCAATCCTTTTCTTAGATATTTTTCTATGAGCAGCGCTCCTTAGTCGGTCAACAGCCAATATGTTAGATTCTACTTCCACGGCTGCATCCTGCATGTGGGCCAGGGTAGTAGCTCTTCTCTCTATCAACAGTAGGCAGAAATCAAGATCAAAAGCGCTAGCATAAGTGATCTTAGCCGATGCTTCCGAGGGCTTTATTTCAGCAGGAATTTTATTATACATTTTATTGAATCTCTTGGAGAAGTCAGAGACAGACTCTCCTTCTTTTCTCTTCAAAGATCCAAACTTTGTCATATAATACATGAAATCTTTTTTGTCTCCCCATTGTCTCAAAAAGGCATTATCTAAAGCTTTGATCCCATCAATAGATCCAGGAGGCAGGGCCTTTAACCATTTTCTAGCCTCGCCTTGGAGGCTATGGACAAAAATCATCATCCATACATCTGCAAGCATGATGACATTATCATCTGTGAAACTGTAAAAGGCTTCTAGGTGTTCATCTACAGTTACGTCCCCTTCACCCGTGAACTTGGGTAGTTGCTTAAGGTAACCATCTGTCGGGAGGGCAATGAGAGGTTGAGGTAACACAAGGGGAGCATACCTAGTGGCTATAATAGCCTCCATTCTGGTCATAGGGGGATTAGCACCAGCCATAGAAATATTAGGTGGAGGAGAACTTTTAGGAGTAGGAGTTCTTGAAGGGGCTGTTGGGAATGGGTCTCGAAGTGGAGTGGGAAACAAGAGAGGGTTTAAGGAAGAGGCTAACGAGTTCAAGTCAGCAGGCGCTCCTTTTTGTGCAAGAGTGGGGAAATATTTTGTAGTCCCGGGTCTACGCCAAGGAACAGCTTCAGAGGAGACAGGAGTGACAAGGATTTCTCCCTCCAATCCCAGACTGGGAGGGGAAAACTCAGCAGGAACACTCCCAAAATTTAGGAAATGGGAAACCTCTGAAGATGGCTGGCTACGAAACTGAGAATAAGAAAAAGGAGATTTTACGGGAGGAAGTCGGGAAATACCTGGTTCAGCAGCGAAGCTTTCTCCTTGAGAGGGCCTTCCTTTTCTGATAATCACCTCCGAATCTTCTTCAGGCGTGACCAGAGGCAGTTGTGGATGGGACCGCGTGTGTCTACCACTGGAAGCCACAACTAACCCAATAGGTTTGTCTCAGTGGAGTCGCCAGGTGCACAGTAGCAATCTTGATAATTCTGATATCTGATGCACCTTCAGAATCAGTTAATTGTTGTCGTTTAATCCCGGGGAAAAACCTTCAACTTCGTTCCCCGGCAACGGTGCCAGAAATGTTAGCGTCGGAAGTCACCCCTGGATTGCAGCAGGAGCAGAGCCCGACACCCATCATTTTAATGTCACGATTTGTTTATAAAGGATGATCAGATGGAAGTAAACTCAGAACAATATCGTCTCAAGTCTGAAACTAGGCCAGGCATGCATGAGCAAGTGAGGTCTTAGATAAACTTCAAACAGTGAGTTGTAATAAGGGTGAGCAGGGGGAAGACTAGTATGAGAAGAGTGCGAGGGTCTTTCATAAACATCAGGTTTCTAACAGACTGGAGAAGACTGGGGTTCTTGGTCTGGGACCAAGCAGTGAAGACCCTTGCGAGGGCCCCCAAGAGATGACAGGGGTTCTTGGTCTGGGACCAAGCAGTTAAAGTCCCTAAATATGTCTAGGGCCCTTGGACATGTTCCAGGGTACCCATGTCTAGGGCATGGGTTGATCCTTGGTCTTGTACCTTGGTGGATAAGACCCCAGAAATGTTCCGAGGAAACCTGGTCCTTGATCAGGCAGTTGTTGGTGTTTGACCCTCTTTGAAGGTGGGCATGACCACATGAGGGATGTATCCCATATGCAGTGATGATAAAGTTAAAAGGGTCTCCTTGAGAATTATATGGACATGTGTAAACCTCTCCTAAACCCTCCACCCTTGGTTTTTGGGCTTGAGTTTGTTTGAGGGTTGTGTTTTGTATTTTTGGGGTTAATACAAGAAATATTTAATTAATATTTATATTAATTAAATATATTATTTTTAATTATTATTTATTTTATCTAACCCTCACCCAAAAGTATAAATAAGAACCCCTCCCCTTTCTCTCATATACTAATCTTTCTCTTCCTCCTAAGTGTCGCGGATTGCTCCCTTGTAAGCATGTGGCCTCGTTGCAACAGTCAGCGGCCCCTTTTAGTGACAACCATCAGGCCTCTTTTTGTGGAACAATGGTCCCATGGTGAACCGATAAATGTATCAATCTCCACAACAACATACTATGGCACGTTTGGAGGGTCGACTCCTTGTATGTAAGCAATTTGGGTGACCATTCATAGTGTTCCTAGCTTCTCATGACACAATTCTTTATTTCTTGCATAGTCTCTTTTTGTTGTGTTTGTCGAGATCATGTTACCCCATCTTCCCTATC
>ML817871.1:0-17099 GCA_009831015.1 Picea engelmannii | reverse complement strand
ATAATATCATAAGTACCACAGTATCATAAGTCTATCTATCAAACAAAAATGGAAACTGTTGGCGCATATCATATGCGTCCTCCCAGGTCGTCGAGTGCGGACTATAATTGTCCCACTGGACCTTGACCTGATCTACCGTTCGATGTCGTAACTGTCGAACGCGATGATCTAAAATGCGGACTGGCTCAGCCGTGAGCGCTCCCTCATCCGATACCTGCAAGGAACTCATGTCAATCAGGTGTGTAGGATCACTAATATAATGTCTCAAAACAGATACATGAAAAACATCGTGCATACGCCTCAAAGAATCAGGCAAGGCTAGTCGATAGGCCACGGGCCCCTTTCTCTCCACAATCTCAAAAGGTCCCATGAACCTAGGAGAGATTTTAGCTCCCTCTCCTAACTTCATCGAACTCTTATGCGGTTTAACCCGCAAGAAGACTCGATCGCCGACCTCGTAACTACGGTCGACTCGGTGCACATCGGCATAACTCTTCTGCCAATCCTGCGCTTCTTTTATCCTTTGTCTTATGGTTTTCATCTTCTCTTCCATTTCTTGGATCGCTTCTGGTCCAACCAGGACCCTATCCTCAAGCTGATCCCAACTCAAGGGCGTCCGACACGGTCGCCCATAAAGAAACTCAAAAGGCGCCATCTTAATGGTGCTCTGGTAACTGTTGTTGTAAGCGAACTCTACGAGAGGAAAGAATTCCTCCCATCGCTTTTGTTGGTCCATCACGTACATGCGCAACATGTCTTCCAAGGTTTGGTTCATACGTTCTGTCTGTCCGTCAGTCTCTGGGTGATACGCAATACTAAAATTAAGTTGGGTTCCCAAGGCATCTTGGAAACTCGTCCAAAATCGTCCGGTAAACATCGATCCTCGATCGGATATAATCTTTTTAGGCACGCCATGCAGCCTCACAATCTCACTGATGAAAAATCTCGCTATGTCAGGTGCCTGATACGTCGTACGCACCGGAATAAAGTGAGAACTCTTTGTCAGAGCGTCTACCACTACAAAAATCGAGTCGTGTCTCCTTGCCATCAGTGGCAATCCAACAATAAAATCCATCGAAATGACTTCCCATTTTGATTCTGGAATGGCATGTGGTTGTAATAATCCTGTCGGGTGTCTATGTTCAGCCTTTACCTGCTGACACTCAAGACATCTAGCCACAAAGTTTATTATGTCGGCCTTCATTCCTTTCCAGAAGAACAAGGGCTTAAGGTCTGCCCTCATCTTCGTAACTCCCGAGTGAGCCATGTAAACTGCTCTATGAGCCTCGCTCAGGATCAACATCCTCAACTCGTCGTTTGGTGGTACGTAAATCTGACCTCTAAATCTCAATAACCCATTGATGTCAAAGGTAAATCCCTCATATCGTGGTACCATCATAGTGTTTTGTCCAATAAAATCTTCGACTTCTTTGTACCAGTCATCGTCACACTGTAAAGCGAGAATCTTCTCTCGTAGATTCGTCTGAAGAGGCAACACCGAAAAGATGCGTGGCCTCCGACTCAAAGCATCCGCCACTCGGTTCATGGTTCCCTTTATGTAAGAAATCTCGAAGTCGTACTCGCTAAGCAATTCCGACCAACGTCGTTGTCGTGCGTTCAGGTCGCCTTGTGTAAAAATGTGTTGTAATCCACAATGATCAGTCTTTAATTCAAATTTTCGTCCAACAAGGTAGTGTCTCCAAACCTTTAAGGCATAAACGATGGCTAATAACTCCAAGTCATGCGTCGCGTAGTTCTCCTCATTCCTTCTCAGTTTTCTCAAAATGTAAGCAATCACTCGTCCGTCTTGCATCAAGACTCTGCCTAACCCTTCCTTGGATGCGTCAGTACATACCAAGAAGTCTGTGTCCATGTCAGGGACTTTTAGTATCGGCGCGGTCATCAACAACTCCTTAAGCCTCCAAAATGCTTCCGCGCATTTCTCTGTCCAAACAAACTTCTTGTTTTTCTTCTGCAATTCCGTGATCGGATTTGCTATCCTTGAAAATCCTTCGACAAACCGTCGATAGTATCCTACTAAACCCATAAAACTACGCACTTCTGTGACATTCGTCGGCGCAGGCCATTCCAGAATAGCCTCAACCTTGGCTGGATCCACGGCGATACCTTCGCCGGAGATGACATGCCCTAAGTAGTGAATCCTTGATTGATAAAAAGAGCATTTGGACAGCTTCCCATATAATTTGTGATCTCGCAAACACTGTAGTACCAAGTGCAAGTGCTCGTCATGCTCCTCCGTCATCCGAGAGTAGATCAAAATATCGTCAATGAATACTTGGACGAACTTGTCCAAGTACTCGCGGAACACCCCATTCATCAAACTCATGAATACCCCAGGGGCGTTTGTCAGTCCAAAAGGTAAAACAGTAAACTTGTAATGTCCAAATCTCGTCTTAAAGGCGGTCTTAGGGACGTCATCCTCCTTGATCCGTAACTGGTGATACCCTGATCGCAAATCGATCTTGGAGAACACCGTCGCACCCTTCATTTGATCAAACAGATAATCAATTCTTGGTAAGGGGTACTGATTCTTGATCGTAGCCTTGTTCAGTTGACGATAGTCAATGCAAAGCCTCCACGATCTGTCCTTCTTCCGAATGAAAATAACTGGTGCACCCCACGGTGACACACTAGGACATATCAGTCCCAGGTCCAGCAACTCCTTCAGTTGCATTTTTAACTCTTGCAACTCCAGGGTCGACATCCGATAAGGCATTCTCTCTTTCGGTTCAGTCCCCGGTTTCAGGTCTATAGTAAACTCCAATTCTCTTTCTGGCGGCATCCCAGGCAACTCCTCTGGAAATACATCCGCAAACTCCTTCACCACCGGAAGGTGTTATAGACCTTCTGCTACTCCTTTTTCGTTTAGCACAAGGATTTCATAAAGCTTGCACCCCTTGCACATGCTCTTTCGTAACTGTAAGGAAGAGACAAACCTCAAGGATACTCCCTGGTTCCGTCCTACAATTACTCGTCTATGTCCTTCATCATCGAACAAGCTCAACCATTTCGTCTTGCAGTTGAGTATCGCCTCGTGCGATTTCAACCAATCCATACCAATCACGACGTCATAAGACCCTAAGATTGTGACATACAGGTTGGCCCTCGTGACGAACTCTCCCAGGTTAAGGGCACAGCCCGTAACCTTTCCTCCAACCTTCTGTTTGGCTCCAGAAGCCATCCCTACAACGTTAAACTCATCCTATTCGACTACCTTTACCTTAATCCTTTTTAGCGCTGCACCAGAAATGAAACTCTCAGTAGCACCTGGGTCTATCAAAATACTAAGGGTCTGGTCAGCGACAGTACCTGTCATCTCGAGCACAATCGACTGGTGCTCTGCCTGGTGGTTATTCACCGCTGCATGAATCTGATGGGCCTTGCCCATATCTCCCACTGTAGTAGGTCCGGCTGATCTGGATGCCCTAGTCCTCTCCATAGGACAGTCGCGCTGGTAGTGTGGCTCCCCACACGTCCAACACCCCTTCTTCAGCCCAGTAGTCCTGGTACCCGAAGTAGAAGATGACGGCCCACTGGCCTGGAAACCTGGTCTGTTCTGCTGAATAGGCCTAAACTGTTGTTGTTGTGGGCGACGTTGTTGCTGCTGCTGTGGTCCTCGGTAAGGTGTCTGCTGCTAAGGCAGCGGTCATTGTGGTGTAGCAAAAGTGGATCCCCTTTGGAAGCCACGATACCCCGGCGTGTGTCTCGCTGGTGTCTGCTGCTGCGGCACACCAGATGAACCCTGCCCTGCAGGTCTCGCTGGAGTCCTGGTCTGACCCCCACTGATAAGCTCCTCCTCTGCTATGAGGGCCTTTTGGACAGCGTCGTACAAGGTTTGAGGCATCAGAATCCTAACCTTTGCACGCAGTCTGTCGTTAAGGCCAAACACGAACCTGTTGACCTTGACCTTCTCCGTGCTTAGATGCGGAGCATACCGGAGCAGCTCCATAAAACGTGCCTCGTACTCGGGCACTGTACGACCTCCCTGTCGTAATGCGTTGAACTCATTGAGCTGACGCTCAATGAATTCCTCTGAAAGATACCTCTCCCGAAATCGTTCCTTGAACAGTTCCCATGACACATCTTCGACAGCCATGTTCAGCTGCGGTAGGAGCGTCTTCCACCATAGAAGAGTGCTCCCCTTTAGTTGAAAGACCGCCATGCAGACCTTCATGTTGGAGGTATAATCGCGAAGTGTGAAGCACATCGCCATATTATCCAACCATGCCTCAGCGACTGCGCCGTCCGAGGCACCAAAGAACTCGAGAAATTTCACCTTCTCGAGTTCACGGTGAATGCTACCAGTAAGGGTCGGTGCGCGTTGTGGAACCTCAGCAGGTGTCGACGCCCTGGCCTCATCTCTGTCCAATCTGCTGATCAACGCCTCGGACATGCACTGGAAGGATCTCATCATCCCCACAACATCGGAAACTGCGATCTGCTCCTGTCCAAGGACCTGCTCGCCTCCCTGGGGGTTAGACCCCTCAGGCGTGGATGTTGTTGGAGGCGTCGCGCCTCCTCCCCTAGCACCCCGTCATCTCCCTCCGCGGCGTCCTCTAACCATGATTACCTGCACACACACAATCAACTCGATCAGCAACAGAATAATCAAACATAATCATGTCAACGGAATCCGTAGCGAATCCCAATTCGCGGGTCGAACCCGCTCTGATACCATATGTAACGAACCTCCCCGTTACGACAACCATTCTAGTAACAGGTGCAATTATTTTTTTTCTTTTTTTTTTTTTTGTTTAAGGTGTGTGCGCGCGTGTAGAAGTCACAACGCACTTAACGGTACGACGCCACTCGACAACCAACAAGACGCAACCACGAAGTTCAGCACAAGAAGACTGAAGACCTCAACGAGAAACTGCAACAAGTACGACCATAGGCAGACGACGCACGGCACAATCATTAAGACATACTGGGGGTGCACAGTAAGAACATAGAGGGAAGACTCCCGGGTGTGAGGGTTACTATTTATGCACAGGAAAGCAGGGCGTTTAGTCTTATGTCTTCTCGAAAGAAGATTAGACCGGCTCCTGGCCGACTGCTTAGGCAGAAACTAGTAACCCGACCTAGAACAAGACGCAAGCAAGACGAACACAACCAGACAACCCTGACCATCACAGTGACAGCAAGTAATAATGCCCCTAGACATAAGGTGTACAACTATCAGCTGTAAGAAGTAAACGACACCAGGTGTTAAGTACAGTACGGTCACAGAAGGAAGAATCCATCAGTAGATTTTACTATTTCTGCACAGAAAAGTAGGGCTTTTAGTCTTATGTCTTCTCGAAAGAAGATTAGACCGGCTCCTGGTCGACTACTCAGGCAGAAACTAGTAACCTCCGTCAGGTGTGTCGCAAGAGTGGAACCCTGCCTTTAAAGGGCCAGAGACTCTTGATACGACACTGGATCCTTTACACGAAAAAAGGGCACTCAGACAGATATGCTAAGGCCACAGAAGGTATCTAAATCCCGCCCGACACAAGCAGACCAATCGACAATTTTTTACAACCCGACGCAACCAAAGACGAAAGAGCAACCATGTCTTCTATAGAAGGCGCAATACAAGGACTCAGACGTCAACCATTAAATTAATGACAAGGCAATGTCTAAGACTCATCTGTGATTGAATACTAGCCAGATTCTCCATATTATCTCACCTTGCCTCCCAATTTAATACCATACTTTACCATGACCTTAAAATATTGTGCTTTAAACGTCATCAATAACATTCAATTTAACAAATATTAACTTTGTAATTGAACAAGTATTATCATTGCGGTTAAACAAATATTAACATTGCGCTTAACCTCATCATTAACATTTCAATAAAAACAAATATTAACCTTGCAAGTTGAACCAGTATTATCATTGCGGTTAAACAAATATTAACATTGCGCTTAACCTCATCATTAACATTTCAATAAAAACAAATATTAACCTTGCTAGTTGAACAAGTATTATCATTGCGGTTAAACAAATATTAACATTGCGCTTAACCATCATCATTAACATTTCAATAAAAACAAATATTAACCTTGCAAGTTGAACAAGTATTATCATTGCAGTTAAACAAAAATTAACATTGCGCTTAACCTCATCATTAACATTTCAATAAAAAAAAATATTAACCTTGCTAGTTGAACAAGTATTATCATTGCAGTTAAACAAATATTAACATTGTGCTTAACCATCATCATTAACCTTCCACTTTAAACAAATATTAGTATTGCAAAATGAGCAAGTATTTACAAGGCAACTAAACAATATTAACGTGCTTAAAGTCAAATATTAGAATGGGAACAATGTTTAAAGTCAAAGTTTCAGGGTTAATATCTTATGGATAAGTATTTAAAGCTAAGTTTAAGGGTTGAGGGTTCAAGCATTCAATGTATAAGGTTTTAGGGAGATCATTTAAATATTGAAGCCTATATTTTATAGTTTAAAGAATGATTAATTTAGATATACAATTTATAATCAATTTTAATAGTGGGACAAACCTTAAGGATTTTTGTTAAGARATAAAAATATAATAATAGGTTTTCTCCCCTTTTTTGAAGTCTCCATAAAGTATGAATATAATGAGATACAATAAAATTTGATTATGGTCATTTTTATTTGATTGTAAAAAGAAGATTAAAGAAACAATGAGATTTGAGATTTGATTATAAAAAGGGATTACCATGGAATAGTAAAATTGTCTGATTATTCTAATCAACATAATTTTTGGGAACTTGGGTATAAAATCCATTAGGCTCGTATCTTTTGTATCATAACAATATCCGCTTGAAATTTGTAGCCAAATAATAATCAATAAGGAATAAGCTCCCTCCTATGCAGGTTTTCATAGCCTGTATCACACAAGAATCCAATCCCTTATCTCAATTTTCTTCGAAGGGGTAGCGAGATGGCGATTTACACAAGGCCGCCTATCATGAAATTATAAAGGTTATATTTAAGTCAATCTAAAATCCACTTCAATGCTCTGATGTTACTTGTGCATTCCAAAAGATAAATTGAATTAGCGATGGTGAATTAGGTTGTTTTAATAACTGGTATAAAAGCTAAGTGTCAGAGCTAATGAAAAAAAAACCTATTCTTCTGTTGGACCCCCCCCATCTCGAAGACCTACCTAGGCTTTTTATTGTGTCCAACGAGATCAATATTGAGCATATAATTCGGATTCATATGGTTCATTTTATCTTTGTTGCAATTACTTTTCAATGTTTTTTTTGAAAAGTGAAACTAGAAATGTAAATAGAAGTTGAGCTAAACTACGAGGAAACCTTGATACATCGGCTTGAAACTAATGAGGGAACCTCGATATAAGGAAAGGCAATATAAAAATAGCAAATTAAATGACAATAAATAAAAATGACAGTACTGAAAATGTCACCTATCATATATAAACAGACCATAATTAGAGGCAACAATAATTTAAGGTAAATCGATGTACATAACTAACATCTTATTGCATAATCGGTGGAATTAACGCTTAACATTTTAAAATCGCGCGCAGTAACAGGTAACCCAACAATGCATACCCAAACTCCTACGAAATAAATGCCACAGTCAGCAGTGAAAACGCAGACCCCAAAGGGATAACGCCTCTGTGATTCGCCCAGGAAGGAGGAACGCAGATACAGAGGTAAAACGAATGGAAGGGAAGTCGGTTGGGCATTCAAATTTGACGCAAGCTCGCCTCTCGCGACAACTCGCTCCCACCGAGACCTTCTTTCTCCTCGGCCCGAAGAACTCGAAGGTTCTTCTGATCCCCTCGCGGGAACCCTTCGTACCCACAGTGACTCTCCCCTCGCACGATCCTCCCTTCCTTGGTTATCGGAGGATTGGCCCTCGTGACTTCGCGAGTTCAATTCTGGATACTAGACCCTCGAATCCCCGAGACCCGATGTCTCTGGTCAACGTTGACCTACCTTCGGCGTATCGAAACCTCGCGCTATCGTGACTTGCGTCACTATACCTTCGAGGTTCCAACTCCCAAGATCCGAAACACCGAGATGCCGACAAACGCACTATCTCGTCTTCTCGCTTCCTCGCCACTCGCGAGATCAGTCTCTTGTCCCTTCAACTCCCGAGACCCGATGTCCCGAGATCTCCTCACGAACTCCCAATGCGTCCAATCCACGTGTCGAGTAACACTCCTTGTGATCTCAATCGACGGCTTCTGTCAAATCTGGGCTTTTGAACTTTCTTCCATCTGCACTGTAGACTTCACGTCCACTCTTCCTCCTTAAGCAAATCCCGAATACGAAGTGTCTCTCCCCGAGACCCGTCCGCCAACCTATTCGCTTCTCCTTGCGACCTGTTTCACGGATGCTCTTTCCGCTACTCTTCGACTACTTCGAAGGCCTATCCTTCTTGAGCTTTCACAGCTTCTGAACTTCTTCTGGAAACTCTCAGCACGCACTCCTTGCGGCCTTACTTCAGACATGCTAAGTGTTGAAGTCTCCTCGACCTTGCGCGCTCCTGCAGCAACAATCTATCAATGCCTTAGCTCAGAATCGCAACTCTGAGACCTCGTCTAGCCTGCGCACGTCTTGCACGGCTCTATCTACCCAAAACAACTCCTGGATGAATGGGAATGAGAGTTAAACTGCTGAGCCTCATCAACGCACTCTATGCGGATGAATTCAACTGCACTCTATGCAGGAATCTCCTGGCTCAAACAGAGAAACAATTGAAACTCAGTTCCTCATTCTCTCAGATTTCGAATCTGCCATGAAATCACATACGCAGCATATAGAAGATAGGCAAAACAAGAAGCGAAAATGCAACAGCATAATATCAACAATACACAGAGAATAATCACAGCCATGGAATTGAACCAAAGTCTTCCTTCTATTAATTCAATCTGTACATGGGTGTTCTCCACAAGTTCTTTGCTTGCTCACTTCTTGCTCCTGTTTCTCATATGAATGCCAATCCAGAATAATACAATAATACAAAGGAGGGTGCCTATATTCCGTTTTCCCTCTCGAAAGTAAAACTGTCTAATCTAGACTTAACTATTTTTATCTACCTGCATTAAATCTAATAAATGTCTCAACTACCTAAGGACGAGAGCTTATCCGCTCAAGGTCCGTTTACATATACAAGTGCGCTTCTTATGAATGCCTTCATTTAAATGGCGGTGCAACAACTTTCCAAAATATTTCAAAAGTAATATGTGTTGGCGATGTCCAGTTGTTTTCCGCTCCATGCTGGCTCGCTTGATGAGTCGTAGATGCTCCTGCATCATACTCCTCGGCTCAAAAGATTTCATGAGCTCCTGTCCATGAGCTCCTGCACTGTGTGCCCATGCTTCTGTATGGCTGCCTCTATTTCCCAGCTGGCATCCTCCACTGGGTGACTCTTCCACTTCACCAGGTATTCAAAACACTGCTTTTTCCTGGTCTCCCTGCCTACTCTTTTATCCAGTATGCACTCCATCTGAGGCTTCTGTGCAACTGGTAATTGCTTCTGCCACTGGACCACCGGTTCCCCGGTTCCAGTGTCTGCTTGCTTAGCCCTGTAGGGGTATAAATCCGAAATATTGAAAATCGGAGATATCCTGATGCCCTCTGGCAACTCAAGCTCATATGCATTCTCTCTGAATTTCTTCAGGACTCTGCATGGCCCGATCTTCTTCATCTTGAGCTTGTTGTATGTTCCCCTTGGGAATATTTTTTTTCTTAAGTGCGCAAGAACCATGTCTCCAACTTTGAACTGAAGTTGTCTTTTCCGTTGATCTGCTCTGCGCTTATATTCTTGATTGGATTTCTGCAGCCGCTGCTTCACCTGACTGTGAAGTTCCTGCATCGCCTCAGTGAACTCTTCAGCTCTCGCGCTGCTAGTTTCATCCTTTCCTGACTCCCTGAGCTTAGAAACTCCTCTCAGCTGTGTCCCATACAGAATTTGAAACGGGCTCTTACCTGTACTCCGATTCACCGAATCGTTGTACGCAAATTCTGCCTGTGGCAATATCTGGTCCCAACTGCTATGATGATCCGTCACCAGACTTCTCAACAGATCTCCCAGACTCATGTTGACTACTTCTGTTTGTCCATCTGTTTGTGGATGGTATGCTGAGCTAAAAGCCAAATTAGTCCCTAGCTTCTTCCATAGCATCCTCCAAAAATGACCTATGAACTTGGTATCTGTATCCGAGACTATGCTTCTCGGCAATCCATGCAATCTGACGATTTCTTTGAAAAACAAATTTGCGATGTGGGTTGCATCGCTGGTCTTATGACACGGAATGAAATGTTCCATCTTCGAGAACCTGTCTACTACCACAAAGATTATATCAACTCCTCTCTGTGTTCTCGGCAAGCCCAACACAAAGTCCATACTGATTGCCTCCCATGGCCTCTCAGGTATGGGAAATGGCTGATACAAACCCGTGTTCTACTTTCGGCCCTTCACATGTTGACATATCCGACACCTATCAACAAACCGTTTAACATCGGTGCGCATCCCCGGCCAATAATACGATTCGCTCAGCTTGGCGAATGTCTTGTTATTCCCAAAATGACCTGCTAATCCTCCGCTGTGCTTTTCTCTTACCAAATTCTCCCTCATGGAGCAATTCGGTATGCACAATTGATTGCCTCGAAACAGCAATCCCTCCTGGATCATGAAATCCATCCACGGGCTTCGATCTCTAAGAACTGGGTTCTCGGCTGCCTCGTATGCTTCACCAAAATCCACATCCTCGGCATACATATCTTTGAGATTTTCAAAACCCAAAGTTTTGACCCTGAACTCCTGCAGCAATAAACATTTTCTACTCAAAGCGTCAGCTACTTTGTTAGCAGTCCCTGAAATGTGCTTGATCACAAACGTGAAATTTTGCATGTACTCCACCCACTTCGCATGCTTTTGATTCAGCTTCTCCTGCTGAATTACAAACTGCAATGCATGGTTATCGCTATACAATAGGAACTCTTTGGGTATCAAATAATGCCTCCACTTTTTCAATGCATGTATGATGGCATAGAATTCTTTATCGTACGTGGAGTATTTCAGCTTTGCATCATCCAGCTTCTCGCTGTAATATGCAACAGGTCTGTCATCCTGACTCAGGACCCCTCCAACAGCATACCCACTGGCATCACACTTCACCTGAAATGTTTTCCGAAAATCAGGCAACACCAAAATTGGTTGCTCTGTTATCTTTCGCTTCAACAGATTGAAGCTTCTCTCAGCCTCTACTGTCCACTGAAAAACTTTATGCCGCTTCTTCACGGTGTCCATCATCGTTGTGCTAATTCCACTAAAATTCTGTATGAATTTCCTGTAGAAACTAGTCAGTCCATGAAAGCTCCTTACCTCAAAAACATTCGTCGGCGATGGCCAATTCTTGATTACTTCTACCTTCTCAGGATCCATTTTCAACTCATTCGTTGAGATTACAAAACCCAAATAAATGAGTTCCATCTGCATGAATGAACACTTCTTTAGATTGATCAACAGCTTCTCCTGCTGTAGTCTTCTCATTACAATGGCCAAATGTTTCAAATGCTCCGCCCTGGTCTTACTGAAAATCAGTATATCATCTAGGTACACGACCACAAATTTGCCAATGAATTCCCTCAGAACTTCATTCATCAGCCTCATAAAAGTGCTTGGTGCATTTGTCAAGCCAAACGGCATGACCAGCCATTTGTACAAACCCTCGTTTGTCTTGAACGCTGTTTTCCACTCATCTCCCTCTCTCATCTGGATCTGATGATATCCGCTCTTGAGATCAATCTTTGAAAAATAATTTGCCCCACTTAGGCAATCCATCAAGTCATCCATTCTCGGCAGTGGAAATCTGTACCTGATGGTGATTTTATTTATCGCCCTGGAGTCTGTACACATCCTCCAGCCTCCATCCTTCTTCGGACTTAGTACTGTCGGAACAGCACATGGACTAAGACTCTCTCTGACCAGTCCTTTATCCTGCAGATCCTGTACCTGCCTTTTGACTTCCTCATTCTCCTGAGGTGTCAGTCTATACGCAACTTTGTTTGGCAGACTTGCTCCGGGTATGAGATCAATATGGTGACTCACACTCCTCATCGGTGGCAATGAATGAGGTAGTTCGTCCACGATGATGTCAGCGAACTCTCCCAACAGTTCCTGAATCTCATCTGGCAAGTCGTCCACTCTTGTGTTTGTCAGAACTATTCTCGGCTTCCTGACAACAAAGAATTGTGGATCTTCATTCTTCTCCATCTCTGTGAGAAGTTCTTTCCCACTCATGAGAAGTATTGTGCTTGTTACTTCCGGTTTTACTTCCTTATCTTTTATCGGAAGCAATCTATGGAGTCTCCCATCTTTCTCCAGGGTGTATGTGTTCATCCTCCCATCATGAACAACATTCCTATCATACTGCCATGGTCTACCCAGCAATATGTGGCATACGTCCATGGGAATGACATCACACAGAATCTCATCATGATAATTCCCAATTTTAAATTTAACTAAGCATTGTTTAGTGACACTTACCCGGTGTCCTTTTTGTAGCCACGAGACCTTATACGGACTCGGGTTCTTAGTCGTTTCCAGCTCTAGCTTCTCCACCATCTCGGATGAAACGAGATTATCAGTGCTCCCACTGTCAACTATGACTTTGCATTTTCTGTCCTTGGCTATACAAGCCGTTCTGAACAGTCTGCCCCTTTGTACTGAGCTGTCCACCTCTTTCTCAGGTGTCAAAAGAATTTTATGCATCCCAAGCGACCTCCCGCTGTCTGCATCTCCGTTCTCAGCATCACGCCTCTGCGCCTCAGTGATGTGAGCTTCACTTCTGTCCATTTTCCTGTCTGGACAGTCAACGACTTTGTGTCCGTCCTTTCCACATGTAAAACATGTGATGATTCCTCCATGGCCTCTTCCTCTACCTCAAGTACGAGGAATTACTTTGGCGTCAGCATATCCGCCACCCTGTTCTGCATGCTACCTCCTCGGCTCAGCATATTGCTGCCCTGGTTGTGAGGTTCCACCTCGCTCAACCTTTCCCTGAGGCCTCCTCCAATCCTCCTTGGGCTTCTGAGTTCTTTCTTGGGCAACTGCTTTGCCTCTGGGCTGACTCCTGCCTCGCCCTCGCTGTCCTTTCTTGCGGCTCAGCTTTTCTTCGGCTTTCAGGGCCATCTGGTACGCATCCTCAACTGTTCGAACGGTAACCATGCTTAGCTCGTCCTGAATGTCATACCTCAACCCATTCAGGTATCTTTCCACCTTTTCATCATTGCTCTCCCGATGACCAGCTCTGATGTTGAGTCTGTAAAACTCCTCGGTGTACTCCTTCACCGTCATCAGCTTCTATCTCAGGTTCTGCATGCGCCTGAACAGAGTGATCTGGTAATCTCTCGGGATGAATTTCGCCTTCATCTTAGCGATCATCCGATCCCAGCTCTTGATCTTTTGTTTGCCTCAGGAATGTCTCTCTGCCTGCAGCTCGTCCCACCATAAGGTTGCATGTCCTTTCAACTTAGTAACAGCATCTCTTATCTTCTTGTCCTCTTCGATATCCTCATAATCAAAGTAGGTGTCAAGTGCTCGGATCCAATCCAGCAACTCTTCAGTATTTAGACTTCCCTCATAGATGGGAATGTCCATCTTTGTCTTTGAGCTCATCCTAGCGATAGCTCAGATCAACCTCTCTGTCGAGGCATCTTCTGCTATGACTTCTTCAGCATCATGTCCAGCTTCCTCTTCCACTTCGGAATCACTGAACTCTACTGCACCAGCTCCGCGTCTCTGCGCAGTCTCCATCTCCTCGAGCCTTGCTCGGAGATCTCGCATCTGTCATTCCATTTCTGGGTTTCCTGCTGGCCTACCCCTTCTTCGGACATCCCTGTCTTCACGATCAGGTGACTGTCTCTCCCTCCTGGGCGTCATGGCGAATTTATTTTCTCTACTACCGAAGCAAAGAGAACTCTTTTCCCCCGCTCTGATACCACTCGACGCAAGTCGTGTGTATCAGAGTGCTTTCCTTTTCTCCTTCCCTTCTCTCACCTGAAATATACAGACAAGACTTCAGGCTCTGATACCACTCTAATGCAAGTTGGCCTCTCGCGACAACTCGCTCCCACCAGGACCTTCTTTCTCCTCGGCCCAAAGAACTCGAAGGTTCTTCTGATCCCCTCGCGGGAACCCTTCGTACCCACAGTGACTCTCCCCTCGCACGATCCTCCCTTCCTTGGTTATCGGAGGATCGGCCCTCGCGACTTTGCGAGTTCAATTCTGGATACTAGACCCTCGAATCCCCGAGACCCGATGTCTCAGGTCAACGTTGACCTACCTTCAGCGTATCGGAACCTCGCGCTATCGCGACTTGTGTCACTATACCTTCGGGGTTCCAACTCCTGAGATCTGAAACACCGAGATGCTGACAAACGCACTATCTCGTCTTCTTGCTTCCCCTCCACTCACGAGATCAGTCTCTTGTCCCTTCAACTCCCGAGACCCGATGTCCCGAGATCTCCCCACGAACTCCCGATGCGTCCAATCCATGTGTCGAGTAACACTCCTTGTGATCTCGATCGACGGCTTCTGTCAAATCTGGGCTTTTGAACTTTCTTTCATCTGCACTGTAGACTTCACGTCCACTCTTCCTCCTTAAGCAAATCCGGAATAAGAAGTGTCTCTCCCCGAGACCCGTCCGCCAACCTATTCGCTTCTCCTTGCGACTTGTTTCACGGATGCTCTTTCCGCTGCTCTTCGACTACTTCGAAGGCCTATCCTTCTTGAGCTTTCACAGCTTCTGAACTTCTTCTGGAAACTCCCGGCACACACTCCTTGCGGCCTTACTTCAGACACGCTAAGTGTTGAAGTCTCCTCGACCTTGCGCGCTCCTGCAGCAACAATCTATCAATGCCTTAGCTCAGAATCGCAACTCTGAGACCTCGTCTAGCCTGCACACGTCTTGCACGGCTCTATCTACCCAAAAAAACTCCTGGATGAACAGGAATGAGAGTTAAACTGCTGAGCCTCATCAACGCACTCTATGCAGATGAATTCAACTGCACTCTATGCAGGAATCTCCTGGCTCAAATAGAGAAACAATTGAAACCCAGTTCCTCATTCTCTCAGATTTCGAACCTGCCATGAAATCACATACGCAGCATATAGAAGATAGGCAAAACAAGAAGCGAAAATGCAATAGCATAATATCAACAATACACAGAGAATAATCACAGCCATGGAATTGAACCAAAGTCTTCCTTCTATTAATTCAATCTGTACATGGGTGTTCTCCACAAGTTCTCTGCTTGCTCACTTCTTGCTCTTGTTTCTCATATGAATGCCAATCCAGAATAATACAATAATACAAAGGAGGGTGCCTATATTCCGTTTTCCCTCTCGAAAGTAAAACTGTCTAATCTAGACTTAACTATTTTTATCTACCTGCATTAAATCTAATAAATGTCTCAACTACCTAAGGACGAGAGATTATTCGCTCAAGGTCCGTTTACATATACAAGTGTGCTTCTTATGAATGCCTTCATTTAAATGGCGGCGCAAAAACTTTCCAAAATATTTCAAAAGTAATATGTGTTGGCGTTGTCCAGCTGTTTTCCGCTCCATGATGGCTCGCTTGATGAGTCGTAGATGCTCCTGCATCAAAATTGCAGCTGGATTGGTAACTCCCATTAAACGCACGCCCCCGGAGATAAAACAAACAGTAAGGGAGTCGGATTCACATTCAAGTTTGCAAAAATATTAGGGGTTCACCATTAACACGCCGATTACACACAGACCATTAAATTCAGCCAATAAACGCAGCCCCGGGCAGACAGAGGTATGCCATTATACACAGACCCCTTAAAACGCCCAAACAATAATTCCCCAAACGAAATGAAAAACGCAGCTCTTGACTTCCCAGATACACAGTGGTATAAACGCCCCAATCAAATGAAAAATGCAGCTCTGGACTGTCCAAATACACAGTGGTAAAAACGCCCCAATCAAATGAAAAATGCAGTCCATTGAAAACGTTAAAACGCAGATCAAAGAGACGCCCCACACATACCATGAATGCCATAAAAAAAAACGCTCGAATAGAACAGTTGCAAACGCCCATTATAACAGAGGCAAAAGCGCCCAATGACAGTTACAAAAAACGCCCAAAATCCCACAACAGAAGACGCACACAGTAAAATCCTTTCTGGTACAGTGATGTAAAGACAAATTGCCGAATCGATCTCACAATAACATTGCTGAAACGAAATTGCCGAATATAAAAATGCCAGAACAATCTCACAATATCATCATCAATAACAGTAAATTTGCCGAATATAAAAATGCTTTCTACTTCACCAATTAAAATCATACCGTTGCCTTACGCCCGCGTCGGAAGATGTCCCACGCTCTGTTCCGTGTCCCGTGCTCCGTGCCGCGTCCCGCTCGTTGACCGTAGAAGGATCACCTGTACCTCCCAGCCAAACGCTAGGGGTACTCTGCTTCCCCCTTAGCCCCCCGAGCTGCAAAGGGACCACACAAGAACCAGAGATATGACTAGCTTCTCAGCTCACCTCCACGGCTGAGCTACCACTCCAACACAGCTGAGATAAACCCAGCTCCTCACAAGAAATCCGTCAAGCCACAATTCGGCAGTGTAACGTTACGCTAACCGTTCCCCCCTCTTCCTTCTTTTCCCCTTCTTTTATAGAAAAATGAGACCCACCTCTTTCCTAAATTATTATTAAATTAATTTTTAATGACAAACCTCTAAACATTCTCCGTCGTCCAAGTGTCCCTCATCCCCCATGTTTCTCCAATTTAAATTACTTTAATTTAAATAAAAGACTCATTTCCCTCACTCCCCCTAAAGTCGCTCCTAAAATCACTCCTAGGGTTCCTAGATCCCCTCTCATGCTTTTAATAACATTCCTAAAATGAAGTTTCTGATTTTTAGTAACTCCTACATGTTGATTCCTTTTCGCTTTTTACCCTATGTCTCCTACTTTCCATTTTTAAGTTTCCTTTATCACAAGTTTCCTCATTTCTATTTTTTTTTATTCCTCTCTTTTATTATTATTTTATTATTTTTATTTTTATTATTTATTTATTTT
>ML817870.1:116503-139695 GCA_009831015.1 Picea engelmannii | reverse complement strand
TCAACAAGACGCGGGCGCTGAGCAGCTGGAGAAGCGGGCAACAGATGAGATCGCAGGGCAGTCGGAGAAGCTGATGGATGACGACGGCAAAGGGAAGGATGGGAGTGATGCTCCTCCAAGCGAGAGTGGTGGCGGTATGCATGATCCCATCCTCAGCGGTGAACACCTGGACCTGGTGTTCGAGCTCCGCAGCCACGTAGCGGACTTGGAGCACATGGCCCACACCATGGGACAGAGGCTAGACGTGTTCCTGGACGAGCTTTCCGGGACCCCAGCGCAACATAGGTGCCACAGGTGCATGAAGGCCTTCGACATATCAACGAATGATGATGGACGTGCCAAGTCACCGGATGCCTAGGCTGACTGGCTCCCCAGGTTCTTGTTTTTTCAGTGTTAGTTGCTACTTACCTCTTTGGAATTCCGGCATCTGTCCTGGTTTCCTACGGGCAGGACAGATGTCTTTTTCTGTTCATATTACTGTATAAACTGCTAAGTTCTAACCAATAATGCTGGTTTCTGGATACCGGCAGCATCTTTTGGTAACTCTAGCTATGATACTGTGTATTCCTGACAAAGTTTTGTGTTAATATATTATAGAAGGCACTACCCCTTTTTTACTTAAAAAAAAAATATACTACATAAAATATATTTTTTTATGAAGACGTCATCTATCTTTTTCATTTATTTGTTTGGCATATTACGTCATCATCTATGTTTTAAAGCTCGCCAAAATTGGCTAATTGCCTGCTCTTGGTGGTGTAGTTCTCGCCCATGTGCATCTAGATAGCGTCGTCCCGACACGAATTAACGGAGTTGGATTTTCTCGGTGACTGTTTTAATAATTAAGCCTTAATATTTTAAATCACATTTAATATGTTGTGTGATTTTCACTGAGTAAAATAAATTAATGGAGTTAGATTTTCTCGTCATTATTCTGATAATTAAGTTTTAATATTTTAAATTACATATTAATTGTATTATTTTAATTAAATAATTGTGTTTTTTTTAATATACAAACGTTTTTGTTAAAAAAATATATTAGATCACCCTAAATTTATATATTTCAAATTTTCAAAGACTAAGAACATGGCTAATTCTCTTAACCTTAGATCACCTTAAACTTATATATTATATATTTATAGTTGCATCAATGTATAAGGGTTCTTCTGGACAATTATGCTCTAGAGGATACACCCTTGTGTTTTCAAGCAATCCGTGTACTTCTACAAAATTTGGTTGATGCTCACTTTATAAGGATGTCACTTGGATGAGTGGTTATTATCATGTAGTTTGTTGTTAATATTTTATATATCTTATTTAATCAGAGTAACATGCTAAACATAATCTATATTTTATTTTCAATACTTATATATCTTATTTAATAAGATTGTAAACTGATATTCATAATCTATAATTTGTTGTTATTATAAATAAACTATAAAATCCTCAGGGTTGATTAGTGGCCAGTCGATCTTCACCTTAGCAACCGCAAGTCCACATCGGCATCCATTCTCCCCCAATCCATCATTAAAATGAATATTTTTATTAATAAATGATAAATATTTTTCAAATGTAAGTATAATGGATTTATTTTATAGAAAAATTAAAGATAGTAATTTTGTACACTTTAGGGGTGAGACCTACCCTAAGCTCAAGAATATAAGGATGAGAAGAGGTACCTATATCTATATCCATGGTATCTTCTATAAAAAGGTGATTAGCTTTTTCAAAAGTCTAAAAAGCTAAAGAGAGTCTTAGTTTATAAAAATTAAGGATAGTTGAGAGATAGTAATTTCTTTTACAAACATCAAAACATCAATCCTTTAAGTGATTTAGTTTTTTAAATAATTAATAAATAAATTTACATTAAAAAACATCAATCATTTAAGTGATTTAATTTTTTTTAATAATAATAAATAAATTTACATTAAAAAATAATAATTATTCTTCCTGTCAATTAACAATTAAATTATCATACACTTTTATTATTCTCCTTACTAATTAAATCACCACCCCTCCAGTGCAGGAATTGACTTGATTGACTATAAATCACTCTCACGGGCACCCAACCTTCACCTCAAAGCCGTTCAGTCTTAGAGCTGCCGGTACTTAACATTTTATTATGAAATATTTAAACAATTTGTGCTCTGCAAACAAAGAGAGCTTTACTACAGAGATAAGAATGGATTTCAAAAGTATTCAAAATTAAAATTGAAAAATATTGCACACAAAAGTGGAAAAGCCGCTATTTCCTACAGACTGGCCTGGCCAATCAAAATCATCAGTGTGCTATTAAAATGCAGACCAACTTTTTTTTTAAGTGTAGGCTCACCATGAATTTAATAATGGACTGGGTTAAATTGGGAGCAATTTTTTCTCTCAATTTACTTTTCTGACAGGTTTTTAGGTGATTGGGTTTTAAATTTTTGACGAATCCAGAACTCTAATCAATTTTCTGAATATCTGGGTTGGTTTAAAATAGAAAAAAATTCCTAAATAAAACTCTAAAATACATGGAATTTTGATCCATATTAAACAGAGGCTATCCCTGAAAATCTAATGAGATTCAGCTCCATTTTTTTACCTGAAAAACTGGTCAGTTTTCTCACGAGTTAGTTTGCTCCTTTAAATCCTGAAAAAGCTTATTACCGTTTGAAAAAAAATCTTTATTACCCATAAGTAGACCAAAAAAAAATCTTTATTGCATGAAGTATCTTATTTTTTTTAGTCAAACCGATTGGAATATTCTCTGTTTGAGTTGCTGTTCTTTCTGGTTTTTCTGATGGGTGATATTTCGTTAAGTTTTCAGGTATGTATTTTTCCGAATGGGTTTGATTTGTTGTGGAGTGTTCTTTCTTGTTTTTGTTTTTCCAATTTTGTTGTGGAGTGTTCTTTCTTGATTGGCTTGGTTTTGTATTTTGTGCAGTGTTTTCAGTGGACTTGGTTTGCTAGATTTGTTTATTAATTTTCTGAGTATTGATTTTGTTTCTCAGTTGGGTTTGTTTATGAATTTTTTGGGTTTGGTTTCGTTTACGGTGTAATGTTATCTTTGGATTAAACACAACATACTAGGTAATATTATAGTATTTTTTTTGATTGATTAAATTTATAAATTTATAACTAGTAACATTGCAGTTTTAACAAGCAAAAATGTGTTGATGATGAACATATATGTTGTGTAAGAGGGATTGGGAGATGATGCATACATTGTACGGTTTGCGGGAGCGATTGGAATTTTTTATCCTACATTCACGAGCGAATTGAGAAAAAATTGATTCAGGGAAATTCGGGTAATCCAGATTACCTTAACATTGTAGGTTTTGGGGAAATATAATTAATTAAAGTGGTGACTTACGATCGTTCACAGAGGATGAGATTGTCTTTGGACATATTTTTAAGTTGTTTTAAAGTTTTAAATTCTTTAATAGGATTATCGTTCCGGTGGAGATAAAAGCTTTATATTGTTTAATAGGATTATAGGTTGTTTTGTTTTTGAAAAGTTGTATTATAGTTCCAGTGGAGTAGATTTAAACGAAATTCCAGAAATCTCTATTACCTTTGGAGCGTCATGTTTAACATTATAGCTTGAGTTGGAACGATATGTTTTAATATTTTTCAGAGTGATGCGGTATTGTATGTTTGAGCTGGTTCACTGGTGTGTTTTTTTAAAGGGATTGGAGTATTATCTGTTTTGAGTTGTTGCTCTTTCTGGTTTGTTTGGTTGGTGACTTTTTTTTATCAGTTTTCCTGAATGTATTTTTTTATGTTCAGTTGGGTTTGTTGTGGAGTGTCCTCTTTATGATTTATAACTTTGTTTATGCAATTTTTGTTTGGTTTAGTTTGTAGTGTTCTCGTTGACTTGCTAAATTTGTTTCTGAATTTTGGCAGTTTTGGTTTGGTTTATTCTGTACTGTTATTGTTAGAGTAAGGACAACACTGGTTTATTCTGTACTGTTATTGTTAGAGTAAGGACAACACTATGTGAAATATCATAATTTGTTATTTTTCAATGATCAAATTTATAATTAGATATAGTGCAGTTGTAACAAGTAATGTGTTGATGATGTACAACTATGTTGGGACAGAGGGGATGGTAGATGATGCATAGGCGTTAAGGTTTGCAGTTGTTATGGTTTGCAAGAGCAACTGGATTGTTTGGATTGTTTTATTAAAAAAAAAAAAGATGATTCACAGATATGTTGGGACAGAGTGAGTGGTAAATGATGCATAGGTATTATGGTTTGTAAGAACAGTTGGATTGTTTGAACATTTAAGTAAAAAATAAAGATGATTCAAGGAAATGCAAATAATTTTGGACTACCATAACACATTAGGTTTTGGGGAAAATAAAATAAGATAACGTGGTGTTTATGATAGTTGAGATATGATAAGATTGTTAAAAGTATTTTTTAGTTGTTTTAAAATTTTTAATAAGATTTGAAGTTGGTGAAAATAATTAGTTTATTGTTTTTTGGTGAAAATTTGGTTATATTAATTAATTTTTTCAATATATATGATAAAATTCTTTTGTATAGTATTCATTTTTTAATTTTTTTTAAGGATCTTTTTATGCAAATTTATGTGAGGCAAATAATCACTTTCATATTATTTTTTTCTTTAAGCTGATTGTCCTAAAAAAAATTATGGTATTTAAAATTAAAAAATGTAGTTAATCTTTTGAGTGATAGTTTTTGTTCTAGCATGTTCTCATTCATCTCTGCATTCACTGTTCATGTTTATGTAGATGGAATATTGGTTTGTGGTTTATTTCCTTTTCCCATCTTCCTAAAGAAATTTATCATTATGCTTGCTTATTCTTTTTATGGAAACTATTTATAGATATAGTTTATATATGATGGTATTTTTCTTTATTTCCTTTTCAACCTCTCAATACACAATTGCATCTAGCATATATTTATTGTTTTCTTCTCTATCATTGCATTATTAATTACAAATATGTGTTAAATGAATAATAATTATCCCTAGATATTCTTAAAAGTAATGCTAATATTTTTTAAATATGATGTATATATTTTATTTCCTTATAATATGTGGTATTATTTCTTAATATTATTTGAAATTACTGAAATTTTTTAGTTTTTTTTTAAGGATAATTTTTATGATTTGGTAACATTAATTGACATTTTGATACATATGATGAATTTATTTGATAGAGTATTAATTTAATTTTTTTATGATTTTAGTAGAAGATTTATGTAAAGTAAATAACCATTTTCAATTTATATTCCCTTTAGAATGGATTATTTAAAATCATATATCTGTTTTGTATTCTCGTAGTCATGCTTCTCTCAATGAAATATTATTTTCTAAATATAGTTTAGATAGGATGTTATTCTTCTTTATTTCCCTTATCAATCCAGTTGATATTTTTATAATCACAGATTTGTTGTTTTTTTCTTTACTATTGCATTAATAATATAAATATTAGCTATTTAATATAGATTTATTACTTTATTTTTTATTTTACTATTGTATTATTAATTCTAAATAAAAATTAAATATGAAGTTATTATTTTTAATATAGCCATGAAACATAATACTATTTTCTTTTAAATATAGTGTTGTATTATTAATTATAAATAAAGATTAAATATGAAGTTATTATTTTTAATATATCCATGAAAGATAATACCATTTTCCTTTAAATAGGGTGTTTGTATTTTATTTCCTAACATTTGCACTATATCTTAACATTGACACTATATTACATTGGTTTACTCTTCTTTAATGTTGTGCTCCAAATGTTTTTTAAATGTGACATTATTATCCTAATACTATTTTCCTTTAAATATGGTGTTTTTGTTTTTTTTTCTTATTTTATTTCTTTTTCTCTTTTCTAGTATAGTGTATTGTTGTAAATGTGTAAATATTTTTTAAATATTCTATTATTATCCATATATTTCCTTTGTTTAAGTGGTATATTTTTATATTTTTCTTTATATTACATCAAATAGTGTGTTTGTATAACTTTTTTTTCTACTCCAAATTCAAACTCAAAAAATTTACATTAAATTGATCAACTAACATTCTTGTGCTCTCGAATTTAAATGAGACATTCTTCTACTCATTATTTCAATCAACTTAAAATGGTAATCTGACTAATAACAAACATGAGATATTATGAACCATTATTTTAAAAAAAATGCATAATATTATGACTCAAAACTTGAACAAAAAACATGGTAATATGATGTATTATTTAAAAAAATACAGAATATTGTGGTTGAAATTTATGTAAAAATGGAAGATATGGGGATTGCAGTCAGCTAAATAGTATTCTTACATAGCAAGAGTTGTGCTATCAAAATTACAAGGGAACATAAAAAAATTGGAAACTAAAAGGGAACATAAAAAGGGGACATGTTAACCCTAGACATTCAAGGAATTCGCCACAAATAGGAAAGTCATCAAGGAATTCGCCACAAATAGGAAAGTCATGAAATGAAGACTCGACAGAAAATGTGATGTCGGTAACTGGATCAGTGACGACTTATTCCTAAATTTTTTTATTTGTATAATCTTTCCTAAATTTTAGGAATATTATTTTATGATTTTTTTTTTATTTTTAAAAAATAAAATATATTTTTAATTTACAAATATTTAAATAAAAAATTATATATTTTAAATTTTTTAAATTTAAAAATTTTAATTTTTAAAACGAAATATATTAAATATATTTTATTTTTCTTATTTATTTGTTTAACATATTACGTCATCCATGTTTTAAAGCTCGCCAAATGCGTGATCTACGCTTTTAAAATTCTCTAATTGCTTGGTTTTGGTGGTGGAGGACTTGTCCATGTGAATCTAGATAGTGTTGTCCCCACACAAATTAATGGAGTTGGATTTTTTGGTGACTGTTTTGATAATTAAGTTTTAAGGTTATACCTATTGACAATGTGTATAATTAATGATCTTTTAATCTAAAAATTTAATTTGATGACTAGTAATAAAAGATGTTAGCATATTTCTAGTAGTCCTCTCAGATTAATGAATAGGATTCATTGTTCATAACTTCTTTGCATTTATGAATACTGTAAGGCCATATGATTGACATGTTTAGATGATTAACAAGAATTAATATCTGTGAAAGTTTTTATTGTCATGTTTACATGATTAAACCATAGATTGATTGAAGTGTTGGAATGCGAACAACTTCATTCCACTTTTGGAGTGTGAATGACATTCGTTTTTTATGGAGTGGAGTTTTAAAGCGGGTTTTAAGTCGATACCAGCCAACTTTTAGAGTATTTTAAAATCACAATTTCAAATATTTGTTACACAACATCCTTCCAAACCTTTTAACCCATCAAAACTATAGTTAGCTTCCCTTGCCTTTCTAAACATTGTTTTTAAAAGAAATCCATGTAATTCCTTACCTTACCTAAAGTCATCTTTGTGTAGAACCTAAAGTGTAGAACCTTGTATTAATGACGTCTATATGTTTTACAGTGACAAGCGTAAACCACGTGTTCTGCCACAAGTGGGAAACCAGAACATGTGGCTTCTTGATGTTCAGAGACTGACACATCCTTTTGATTTCTAGCATTGCTGGAACTAAAATATTTACACAAAAAACTACAATTTGTCTGCGAAAACAAAAAGATTTGAACCATGTTCTGCAACCTACCGCTAAGGCTAGCTATAGACAAAGTTGTCATGACTAAAACAACACAAACATAATAAGAAAAAAATGCTACTTCATCTATCTTGTTGTCGTAGTAAGCTAGACCAACGACCCTGCAACTGAAATAGACAAAAAAATGAAACCTGGAGACATTAATCCATAGTTGAGCCTGGTTGTCCATGTATTGTGTAGACCAGGGGTGAACCGTTGACCGCAAGTAGGGCATCTGGTGCGCGCAGGAGCATCCGTTAATGCATTGAACAAGATATCCATCTGTTGGTTGAGGACGCTCTATGAGTGCATCTAGTCATCCTGTTTCCTCCTGATCTCGAAGAGGAGTTGAAGGTGATCCTCCATGAGACGATTGACGAAATGTTGAGGTTGTTCCTCCTCCTCCTCCTTGCCAACCTCGTTGGTATCCCCTACACTGTCCTCCAATTTCCTTGTGGTGATATCTTTGGATGTCCCTGCATTGTTCTCCAACTACTAGCTTGGAGGAATCTCCTCCACCACCGTGCAAATTCCATCGCCATAGTAGGGGTTGCTTGGCTTGACGATAGGGGGGACCAAGAGGTTGGTGGCCAGAGGGGGGCGCGCACCCAAGGGTAGTGCCTCCTCTTTTACCTTGCTTGGTCTATGAAGCGGTGGAGGAAAGGATGAGGGGTAGTGAGCAGTAGAGGATGTCGCCTCCAATTTTACCGAAATGGCACCATAGAACTGGAGAGGAGTCGACTGCGTCCTATGGGAAGTGTGTCGAGGGCTGGAAAAATGAGCGATGAGCGCTCGTTGGGAGGGGGTGAGCCTATTACAACGAGAGAGTGTGTTGTTGTTGTGAGCGGCCCTCTTGGAATTTCCTCGCTCCTGAGGCATACCGGGGGGAATTGTAATGACCCTAATTAAATAAACATTCAAAGATTATAAAGTAAAATTAATTAAAGAAAATAATTGTGATTAACTAAGTAATACTTTAACTACAGATCACATTTAATGACCTGGGAAATAAATCTTAAGAAATCAATGAGAAATGTTATAAAATGGTTGCGTATGCAGAGAGGGAGCGGATGAATCCCGAGAAGATAAAACATTTAAGGAGGGAGAAGGGACAGGATGGGGGGTGGTTGGAGTAGTAACTGCATGAGTCGGCGAAGGAGGAATAAGGGAAAGGGGAAGGTGGACGGGAGGATCATTCGGCGGAGGAGAGAGTTTTCTGAGGACCTTTGGACTTGCTGTGAGCACAGAGATTCAGACTGTGGCTTTTGATCAGGGGAGGCACTGAGTTGTTGGAGGTTTTGGGCACGGAGGGCCAGGATATCCGTAGATATCCTGGAGCTAGGTAGTTTTCCTAGTTGGCAGGGAGGACAGTAGTTTTGTGCAGTTATTTTCCTGTTTGTGGCAGGATCGATCTGAGGAGCAGGTAGAAGGAAGGCAGCAGCAAGGCACAGAGACAACAGAAATTAGCATCAGAACCAGGTACTTTGTTAAGTTATGTATTTATTTCTTTCTGCATGAAATCAATATTTATTGATAAATCTAAGTTACTGAAGTTGTTGTCATGAAAATCAATATTATACTAGGAATTTATTGTTTCAGTTTACTTAATAAAATGCTTATGAAACTTAATGTTGTTTAGAATTATTAGGTTGTTACATATGGTATCAGAGCGTCTTAGTTCATAATCTGGGCCTAAGGGCCAAAACCCCGAGTGTTAACTCCAGCCACGCTTAAACTACAAACAAAACACGTTCAGTTTGACCCAATATGACTGATACAGTATCCGAAAATATACTCAGGTAGTATCCCTTCATTATCCAAGCAAATGATCTCATAGATGTATCACAAGCAACTGCTTTAAGCAATATCTTGTAACTGGATTATGTATGGTTACTACAGTTTTAGTCTGAATATTCAATGAAACACCCTTTAAAATAGTGGTAGCAAATCGGAAAGTTGGAAGGATCACTTCCCACAAAATGACTATCCTTTTTTTTTTAAATAAAAAATTGGAACCTGCTATATTAGATAAACAAAAAACTTTTACAAAATATACAGAAGTGTAGGTCTGATGTCACCAAAAATGTTGCCGATTACCGGAAACCAACATAGGTGGAGGGAAAATAGCAGTAGCATGATAAAACATGAAATAAAGTAGCATCTGTCCTACCCGGAGGAAACCAGGACAGATGTCTATAGTCCAAATGCACATAAAACAGTAACATAATAAAACTAGGAACCAAGAGAGCATAAAAACCTAGGTGCCTGGTGACCTGTTGTCCTCGCCAGTCTGCCACGTGGACCCAACCGGGATGGAAAATGCTTTCGCGCAGAGGGGGCACTTCCGCTGAGCTGGAGCATTGGAAAATGCATCGAGGAGCATGTCCATGCTCTGGCCCATGATGAGGGCCCGATGCTCCAAGTCAGACATGTGGCCACGAAGGTCGAACACTAGAGCCAAGTGCTCTGCCCGGAGGAGAGAGCCATGCATGTTGCCTCCCACGTCGCTGAGGGGAACATTCCTCGAGTCCACCGCCACTCCAAAACCAACGTTGAACACCCTCTGCTCCGCATAAATCTCTGCACCCTTCGTTTCTTCTTCATTCACCTGCATGTCATGGCTGCTGGGATTGTCGTCGCCGGGCCAAGGGATTTCTTCCATAATGCAGCTAGGGGTATCGTCTTCCTGTGCCGGAATGGTTCTGCGTTCCTCCCAATGAGTCGCCTCAGTGGCGCGAGTCTTCTCTGCAAACGACAAGTCCTCCATGAACGGGTCTTCCACCAGTATACAGGGGGGAAACTCCTTCTCAGTACCAGCTTCCTGCCGGTCTCCCGGTGTATTAGCCTTGACATATCAGCTACAGCCAGCTCCCGGCTCAACAATGGTGGCGAGTAGCGCCAATTTCTCTGCCCTAGCTTTCTTCCGAAGAACGGAGGTCGCCAGAGCCAAGGCGCGTTCCAATTTCTCTTTCCGTCGCCGCTGCGCCTTATGTACATCCTAGGCTGCGCCACGGCGAGGCTGCCTCTCTTTCGAGCCATGGTGAAAGAATAGAGCGGTTGCAAGGAAAGGCAGATGAGCCAGGACGAGAGCAGTTGCAGGTGCAAAGCACGAGCAAGCCAACTCTATCTCGTTACACATAGAGAAAAATACAACGAAAAAGCAGAGAGTCAGGGCGAGAGGAATGTTGGACTGCACCAGAGCGTCCAAGCGAAAAGAAGAGCCGAGGCAGGTGCAGTCCCTCTCTGTCCAGGCATATAAGAAATCAAATAACCAGGAGCCGAGGTCACATGCCCGCACTTAACCCCTTCCATCCCGAGTGCGTTGTGGGCGTAAATGATCGCGTGAGGGAGGAGTCCCTCCGTCCTGTGGCTGCAGCTATGGCCGTCCCCCATCGTTAATGCAGACTTGTGGGTGGCGGCCATCGACATTTATGCCCAGGCTGAGTGCGATTCCAACTGTCGCCATGGAGCTACGTGTCACCCCATCCGGGGCTGGGAAGTCTCTACAAGCAAGGTCTCTGCAACACCTTGAGAGGTCTGTTTCTTCAGAGACACGGGCCTGCCAATATATGATTTTTTCTTTTGCGTCAATTCTAGTATTTTCCAGGTGATCCGCAACCTTGTTGGCTTCTCGTTTAACATGAGAAGGGATTAGGGTGAGATTGGAGTTGGTGAGATCGCCAAAGTCCTCCAGAAGTCTAGAGAGTCTCCAACTGGGGGAGATCCGCCAGGGGGTCTTTCCATGAAGGATTTTGGAGATAAGTTGGATTATTACTTGGGAGTCTCCTTCAATAACCAACCGATGATACTGATGTTGAACAACGGATTGGAGGCCTCTTACTAGACTTGTGAGCTCTGCCACGTTGTTCGTATTTTCACCCAGAAAGCCAGCAATCATATGAATAATCTTGCCCATGTGGTTCCGAAGGATGGCCCCAAAACCAGCTGGTCCAGGGTTACCCCTGGAGGCCCCATCAAAGTTGAGCTTGAGAAAATCAGGGGGGGTGGGGTCCAATCCGTGGGACTATTGACCCTTCCATTTTTGGTCTTCCCCTATGGCTGCATGTGCATTTGCAAGTTCCAGCCTTCCAGAATCATCTTCTCCTCGGGCTTACACTGCGTGTCTTCGTGGAGCCATGACTTGTTGTGGACGGTTTCACGGATGAGCCGTTTAACCCTTTCCCAAGTAGTGGTAGAGGGGGACTGTTTGGAGTTGAAGATTCTCTTATTTCTTTCTTTCCAGATTGACCATAGTGTGAATCCCGGGAGAAGTTGCCAGATGCGCTGGAGAATTGGGTTGTGGAAGGATACTGTTTCCCAATTTACTAGAGTGTCCCGTATGCTACCTCGATTCCATTGGGATCGTCGCATGGCTTGGGCTCCCCAATCCCAAATCTGTTGACTGTAGTGGCAATTGTTGAGGAGGTGTTCCATGGTTTCCTCACTTTGCTGACAGAGGGTGCACCTAGAGGGGCCTGTGAAACCTCTCTTTTGGAGGTTGTCCCAAGTGAGGATACGGTTTTGAGCTCTGAGCCATAGAAAAAAGGAGACCTTGGGCTAGAGAAAAGGTTGCCAGACTTTGCTCCAGATTGTATTGGGGATTTGGTTTGGGGGATTTCCTTGTAAGTGGTAAGCCTCCTTGACCAAGAAAATTCCTGAGGTGGAGTGGCCCCATCTAAGTACGTCCGGTCCTTCTTTACTTGGAATTTTCCTGTGTTGCATGCATTCCTGCCATGGTAGAAGGTCAAGCTCCTCCGTAATATGTAGATATGTTCTACTGGTTTTCCATTTCCTCCAGGGTTGCCTTTCTTGAGTTGGGATCCAAAACTCCTTAACATTTTTGAAGCTATTTTGCTGTAACTTAATCTTGATTGTGTGGAGGCTTTCCATTTCATCAAGAGGGGGTAGCTGTTGCCATGAGTCCTGCCAGAAGAGTGCACTTTCGCCATTTCTTACCTCCCAGAAGGCGTGTTGTTGTATCAGGCGGCGATTTCGCCAGGCGGTGTTCCAAATATTGGAACCTTGCGTCTGTTCATTGAATCTTATTAGTTGGTTAGATTGTGCGTTCGAGGTATACTTTTCTTCCAAATCTATGCCCAAAGTTCTTGCGGATGTTGCAGCCACCTCCACCACATCTTGGCTCCCATGACTTGGTTCATCTTCCCCGGGTCTCGGATTCCCAACCCTCCTAGCTTTTTGGGTTTGCAAAGTTTGTCCCATCCAACTAAAGCCCATTTCTTGTTGTTCTGGTTTCCCTTCCACAAGAAATTACGTTGGAGGCTCCTAATAGCCTTGATAACCGAGATGGGTGCAGCCAGTGCTGTAAAAATATACGTGGGCAGAGCTTGAAGAACTGACTTGAGCAGGACTAGTCTGGAAGCAATATTCAGTGGTCTGAAGGTCCAGTTGTTCAGCCTGTTGGCTATAGATAATAGCAAGTTGTCCCAAGAGATAGATTTCGCTGACTCTTCGGTTAAGGGAATGCCTAAATAAGTGGAAGGGAGGGAGCTTCTATCCATGCCTAGAAGTCTTGAGAGGTGATCCTGAACCGAGGCTGGCGTGTTAAAGAAATAAAGTTTTGATTTGTCCAGGTTAAGCAGCATGCCAGAAGCGTCCGAGAAGTCAGAGAGGATTGAATTGATCTTGGTGGCTTCTCTAACCGTGGGGGTGTTCATGAGGAGTGTATCATCAAAAAATTGGCTATGAGAGGGCACCGGGTGAAGGTTGTGGAGTGGCAACCCAGTGAGTGAGCCTTCAAGGACCGCCGCTTTGAGATAGCGACCTAAGCCCTCTGCCATGATAACAAAGAGGAAAGGAGAAAGGGGATCTCCTTGCCTGATACCCCTGGTGGAGCGAAAAGGTCGGGAGGGTGTGCCGTTAACAAGAATTGAAAAGAAGGGAGAAGAGGTGAGCTTGAGAATCCAATCGACCCAGTGATTAGAGAAGCCAAAGGATTCCAAAACCGACCACAGATATTGCCAGCTTAATCTATCAAAAGCTTTTGAGAGATCAAGTTTGATAAGCATACCTGGTATTTTGCTTGTCTTTAAGGAGTGGATAACCTCATTGGCCAGTATGACACTGTCCATGATTTGTCTGCCCTCCACATAGCCAGATTTCTCATTAGAGATGATGGTCGGCAGGAGCGGTTTGAGGCGATTGGCAATAACCTTTGTGATTATTTTATAAATGAAATTGCAAAGGGAGATTGGTCTGAACTACTTCGGGTGAGTGGATTGTTCCTCCTTGGTGATGAGAGTGATAAAGGTTGCGTTTAAAGCGGAGAGAACTTGACCGGATGTTCTAGATTCTTCTACTGCCAGCCAGACATCTTCCTTGATCATGTCCCAACAGTAGTGGAAGAAATCCGTTGTGAAACCATCAGGGCCTGGTGCCTTACCAGGGGGCATGTCCTTTACTGCTGAATCCACTTCAGACTGAGTAATAGGCCTTATCAGTGCTATATTCTGCTCAGAGTTAATCAGCTTGGGTATATGACGGGTGACGTTTTGGATGGCCTCTTCCCTGTTTGTATTAGTCTCTATGAGGAGATCTTGGTAGAAGGAGTTGAGTGCTTCCGCTATTTGGTCATGATCTCTTATCGGGGTGCCTTGATCGTCCTCCAGCTGGGTGACGCGATTGATGTATCTGCGATGCGTCATCTCCCTATGGAAGAATTTTGTATTGCGCTCCCCTTCTTTAAGCCATTGGACCCTGGACTTTTGCCTCCAGAGGATCTCTTCCTGTTCTCTACAGGCCTCTAAGTCTGCCATTAGTCCTTCCTCTTCCCTTGCCAGGTTCTGAGTTCGGCTCCCTGCTATGAATGTTCATTGAAGTTCTTCGAGTTGGCTCTCAATTTCCCTCTTCCTAAGAAGAATGTTTCCAAAGGTGGACTTGTTCCACCTTTTTAGATGTAGTTTGAAGTTCTTGAGGCGCTGTTGGAACTTGTACATATGAGTGCCATGATCAATTTCTGCTTGGGCCCACCAAGTGTGTGCCAGCTGGTTAAAGTTTGGGTGAGTAAGCCAGAACTTTTCAAAGCAGAAGGGCTTGGGCCTAGTGGGGGATCCCAGGTCCAGACAGAAGACTATGGGCCAGTGGTCCGACCCTGATTTTGGTATAATATTTGCTTCCATTGCCTGATCTCTTTCAAGGAGTGCTTCTATCACTAGAAAGCGATCTAGCCTACATGCCACATGCTGGTGCCCTGTTCTTTTGTTGGACCAGGTAAAGATTCCATTCCAGGTTTCCATGTCAACCATATTTAATTTCTCTATTAGGGTTTTGAACTTACCACTGTCTTGCTCCAGCCGCTTTGTTCCTCCTATTTTCTCCTCCAGAGTTAGGATCATATTGAAGTCACCTCCAATGATCCAGTGCGGCGTATGTATGAGGGTTTGAACATAATGGAGGGTTTTCATAAAGCCCTCCTTGTCTTGGACAGATTGTGGGCCATAGACATTTGTGATGGCTCCTTCCTTGGAGGAGGCTATAGCTTTGAAGTAAGTTGTTAGGGTGTTTTTTGTGGAGAAGGGGTGAGTTAGAGTGACTGTTTGCGGGTTCTAGAGGATGTCCAGTCCTCCTGCCACACCCGTGGAGTCCTGAAAGAGGAATTCCCCGCCTCTCCAACTGCTCCAAAAAATACTTTCCACCTCCCATCCTGCACATTTGGTTTCCTGCAATAGTAATATATATGGATTCTTTGTTTTAATACAATCTCGGAGGATCCGCTGCTTGGATCTTCCATTAAGACCTCTAATGTTCCAATATATAGTCTTCATCATGAGGATGGTGGGGGGGGGGGTGGAGATATCCCTCCGATAACCTTTGTATCTGGCCCGAGTTGATCATTAAGTGCCCTGCCTCCCTAATGAATTGTTGGGCTAGTTTGCGTCCTCGCCTCTTGTTTTCCTTGGTATATTTTTTGGGCTCGGGGCTGGGATCTGATGAGATGCCCAACCTAGCTGTGGAGCCCGTCGTGGAGTCAGTGAACACTTTGTGCACTTTCCTGAGCTGTTCTACTGGAATATGTTGCAGATCCTTTTGTTTGAGGGCTTCCTCCAGTTTTTCTAGGTCTATTTCTGCCAAATCCGTTTCATCAATAAGCATATTGGTGTCTTCATCCCTACCAGATTGTGTTGACTGAGTGGTTTCCTTTGGGTGAGTTGTGTGTGGTACTTTAGGGATTTTACCTTTCTCTTGCATTGATGCTTGGAAGGGGTTCTGTAATTCTGCCTCTTTCTGTGGCTGATTAAGAGTCTCAAAGGAATTCTTGGAGGGGGCTTTTGGGGCTGAGCTCTGGTTCTATTTTTTTGACGTATTCTTTCACCTTCCTGTGATGCTGGTAAAGCCGTCCTTCTGCTTGGCTTCAAAGGGTTTAGGGGTTGAGGCTTTCAAGGGGAAGTCTCTGAACAAGTGGCTGTGCTCATGGCACTTTCTGCATCGAAAGGGTATGTGTTCGTAGTCAATTGTCTGGTTCTAGTCCTCGTCCTGGTATTCCAGTGTGATGGAACCCGACAGAGCTTTCGAGATGTCCATGTAGATGGAGATACGTGCATATGAAGTGTATTTCCTTATTTTTGTGGCTTCTGAGGCTTTCACATATTGTCCCACCGTGTTTCCTATGCCCATTAGTATTTCTTCCAGCCAAAATTCCTGGGGCAGGGAGTACAGCCGTATCGAGACCGGGGCTCTTGAGAAGTCCTCTTGCTCTGGACTGAATCTGTCGGTCCAAAACCTTAGAAATAGGCCCGCTGAGTTACAGAAGTATGGTCCGTTGTCGAATATTCTGTCCTTGTATTCTATATTGTACAGGATAATTGTAAAGAAGCCCTTGGAGCTAAGCTGGACCTCATAATATCCTTTAGGGTTCCACCAGTCCTTTATCCAGCGAGTGAGATCTCTCTCGGTAGTCTAGAGGCCCAGGAATTTGCCTATCAGTGTGTGGTCCATCATAAACTGGGTGTGTTCCCCCACCCTTGTCGATTTGATATGGTAGAGTGGTGGTTTTTCCATTTGTGGAATACACTTACCCGACAACCAGTTTTTGGAAGCTTGCGGATGGGATGTGTTGGGCTCGATATCCATTTCTTTGCTGAGACTTTGTTCCTGGGTAAAAATCTTCTCCCTCAGATGAACCGGTGGCTCAAAGGCAGGCCTCTTAGCACGGATACCAGATCTGTCGCTGGCGGCTATGTCACTGTACGAGGGGGGTTTCCCCCCCTCTCCCGTGCTCATTGTGTGGAGTGCAAGATCCTCGTGAGGCGCTAGTCTATAGAGCAACAAGGCGGGTGGTAGTGCTCCGACGTCAGAGCGCGCAGCATACAGACACGTGGCCTGGTTCTTCAGTGCGCTAGGGTTCTTCATTGCGCTAGGGTTTCATGCTCCATATTTTCTTGCTATCTTTCTCACAAAATGACTATCCTTAAAGCAACCTGAATAAAACTATTAAGCAAGAAGAACAAAGATGATAACTTAATGTTATTGTGAGCAATACTTGTCAATAAAGCTTCGGGTGGGATAGACACCTGAAATCAACGGAAGTGTCGAAGGAAGCTTCTATGGAAGGCTTGTAGTTGGAAAAATTTAATAACTACACGAATTATACTAAATAAAATGAAAAAAGGACATTTGCAGGACCTTGAAAAGGCCTACTTCATTCCGAACTTACCTAAATGAGGAACTGCCAATGCACAGTCGGACAAAGGAAATTTATAAGACTTGTATCATTCGGGAACAGTGTAAACTACTTGCCTGTATTAGCCTCGACGAAGTTTTAAATAATGTAAAAATCTCAAAGAACAGTAGGCCAATACAAATTTTAACCTTGCCAAGAAAGTAATTTTAACACTACGTAATGTTTTATGCAACTAATCGATTATCCCAAATGAGAGATGTCTATTACGCAGAAGAACGGATCTGAGCCGTCAGATCTCGGGAGGATCCCGTGAGCCATTAGATATATCGAAGAAACAAAAAGGTTACGATCACACTGGGAGTCCAAGCTCTAGGGGTCGTGAACCGTCAGATCGTGGAACAGTTATCCGTCAGCCATTGGATCAGATAGAAGTCGCATGGGAGTCCCCATCGGGATTTGAAGGATCGGGAATTCTGGGACCGAGTGTTTTTCAACATTGAAAACCCCAAAACCCCAAGAGTTGATCTGAACCGTCCATCATTTGGGACACGTGTCAGAACCCTGAAGAGAGTCGGGAATCGGGGAATCGGAGTTCTCGAGCACCCATAAATCTTGTCACACGGAATCGCAATCCACGATTTCCCGACAAGATATGAACCGTTCATTTTGGAGGACACGTATCAGTAGATCTCGAGGAGTAGGAGATCTGCGCCATCGGAGAAAACCCCGATAGGAGAATTGTGTGGGCCACAGGCTGAACTAGTGGAGGACAGGTGTCAGCAACTTGGGCAGATTCGGGAGTCGGCATATCAGGATTCACGAGGTCAAGAAGTCAGGACCTTTTAAGTCTCGAAACAACGAGAGATGATTAGGACCATCCGTTCTAACGACTCGTGGAAATGATCGGAGCCATCGGGAAGGGTCCCGATAGGAGGTTGTCCATCAGGCCATCGGGGATCCATGAGGACAGCGGATCACGACGGCGTAAGTGTCGATTCCCCGACGGATCAATTTCTGATAAAAGCAAGGAACCCCGATGAGATCTGAGCCATTCATTTCGAGGACGCATGTAAGAGGATCCCGAGGAGTCGGGGTTCGGCATATCGGAGTTTCCGGAGTCGTGAAACTCTTTCACAATGGAATCGCGATCCATGATTTCCCGACACGGTCAGAGCTGTCCGATTTGAGGGATGCGTGTCCAAGGATTTAAAGGAGTCGGGGTTCGACATTTTGGGCTTTTTGCATACAAAGGAATTGTTGCATTAGAAGTCGCGATTTCACGATACCGAATAGAATGACACGAGGAAGTGGTGACGTGGAGGAGAGAGCTCACACGTGTATCGGAGAATCGATAATCGGGAGTCTATAAGGACAGAGGTTCGTGACAGCGAAAGTCGCGAAACCCTGAATCTCGATAAGGGATAAGGCTGCGGTCACAAGGCAAGGTCATGTGGATCATAAGCGTATCTTAAGGGCTAGGGCGCAAGGAGCATATCGGGGATCGGAGAATCGCGAGTCCTAAGGACTTGTGAGGTTCGACAATTGAAACCCCGAAAGTCCGATGTAGGATGGGCCGATGTCACATGGAACGACGGTCATATGAGGGGGATGTCTAGCCTGGAGGGCTAGCAGATAAAGTGCCATATCGAAGAACCGGTAATTGGGAGCCCGTGAGGACAGGAAACTCTCGGCATCGGGCATAAGGAAGCCCCAAAACCCGAAATTTAAGTGATATTTTTACAGTTAGGAGCCAAGGGCTGTAAGCAATACAGAAGGAAAGGTATATGCATCTAACTACATGCATATGCACAGACGAATAAAATTATAAGTATAAATGAATTAAATTAAAAGCAGAATACCAAAATTTGTACAGAACGAGAATTACAAGCAAATCATTTTGTTCAAAGGAGGAAATTACCATTCATTACCACCATGCAAGGAAGGTTTATACAATTTCTTGATACAAATAACCCCGCATTCTTCATGAAGGTACTAAAACTGTGCACAACATGCAGACTGAATCGTACCTCTTACTATAACTGAGGGAGAGCTCCGCAAAATGTATAGATAAGGGATTGGTTCCCAACATTTCAAGGAAACTGGACTCCAGGTCCTGGATCTTGTCAGGGGCCACATCACTAGACTCTGTTTCTACAAAATGAACTGGAGAATATACAGTAATACCCAGCACTAGCAAGGTGCTCAGAACAATGGCAAGGATGTGAGCCATGGCAAGGGAGATTCTGGAAACCTCTAAGTAGAGCAGAGGCAGATCTGTGGTGGACGGAGACTGATGTGATGAAAGTCCCAGCGGATGAGAAAGTGGGACAGAGGAAGAACGCGTAGAGATTTGAAGGGTTGACAGGTGTAGATATTGGGGGTTAGATACAAGGAAGCTTATGAAAGCCAGACGAGCACGTGGAACCCATGCATGCCCGAACCCTTGGGTATGCGTTCAATTATTATATATATCATATAAAGTGTTAAAAATAATTTAAAGTAAAATAAATAATTTAGTATAAATAATTTATATATGAATAAGATTAAGTTAGTATAAATTTAAAGTAAGGATAATTTGAGTTAAATTAGTGTAATAATAATTTTAAAATTAATTATTTTATTTAGTGTAAGGTTAATCTACCTTAAAATTCGATGTTAACCAAGCTTAGATGCTTCATCCTAACCCAAACCTAGCCAATTCCCCTGATGGAGTAATGTTTGTTTACAGACAAGTAAAGAAAACTTACGCCCAACCCTGTTTCTAAGTTTAAGTAGCACCAATTTGAAACGTCCTGGAACTCACCCTAATAACTTTGGGGTGATGCCGGTTAAGTCATACAAGATGGTCAGGACTTGAAGGGGTCGAGGCAGGGGAGCGTCGTCACGGGCGCCACCGACGCCACCCACACCATCAACACCACCGACACCACCAGCACCACCACCACCATCGCCCGAACTAGCCCTCATATTGCGCTCGTTGGAGGCCATTAACGAGACTTTAAATGGGCGCCAACTAGCAGGGAATGAAGTGGAACTCCCACCGTCTGGGACGGGTAATCCATAAGCATCAAGGAACTCAAGGGGAGAATTTCCACTTGAAGACATCACGCGAGAATTGCAGAAGATCAAACTTCCGGAGTTTGCTGGAGGTCGCGCCAGTGAACACGCGGAAGCATGGTTGGAAGGCATGACAAGGTGTTTTGCCTTAAGAAACTATGCGTCAAACTCAAAGGCAAAGACCGCAATTTTCCAGTTAAGAGATAGCACCTTGAACTGGTGGGGCAATTTGGAAAGACAATTGCACCTTACCCCAGACACAGTATCTTGGGAAGTTTTCGAGGAGAGGTTCCGAAGGAAGTATCTGCCAGCATACTATGAGGAACAACAAGTAGGGGCATTTCATGCCTTAGTAAAAGGAAACATAACTGTAGAAGAATACGAGATCAGGTTTATGGAACTGGTCAAGTATGTTTCGTATATGGATAATGACCAGTGACAGGCAGAGCGCTTCGTTTATGGATTGAACCCGAAGATAAGATAAGAGCTATGGTGCGGATGTGGAAACCGTCTTCAGTAGAGGAGGCAGTAGAAAGTGCGTGTTATGTGGAAGAACACATGAACCTAACAGGGGGTACAAGGTCGGCATTTCCACATCGCCCTGGATTCATAGGAAAGGCCCCAAGGACATTTCATAGGGGAGGGGGGCTCAAGGCCACCACCTTATGGTAATAGAGTCGTGCCAAGGACAGTAGATGTAGGGATTTCAATGGAAGCTAGTGCAACATCTCGTTCATCGCCAACGGTGCAGATAGGTCCACGACCATCTCTAGGAACAACTAGTAGGGGCAGGGGTTCCAGGGGAAGGAACTCGTTTAGGAATCAGTCACATAACAATGCATCGGTTCAATCTCGTATTGCCTGTTGGAGATGCGAAGGGCCCCATTACGAACGAGACTTCCCAGTGTTACAATCAGGGTTTATGCATAGAGAAGGAAAGGCACCAATGGGGAGGTCAAGTGGCAACCATCAAATTTACGCAACGATTAATAACCGCCAGGCCGAACATCAATCCACTGTGGTGGAGTCATCAGGTACACTAAATCATATTAATGTTAAGATTTTGTTTGATTATGGTGCGACAAATTGTTTCATTTCACCATCTACATTAGAAAAGAGTGGGCTGGCAGCCTATGAGCACGATGACTTTAAACAAGTCGAGATGGCTTCGGGGGAAAAACAAGTTGTAGGACCTAGTGTCGATAATTGTATAGTAGACCTAGGAGTGTGCACTACCAAGTTGAAGGTATACGTCACTGCGCTTGGGGAATATGACCTAATCATTGGAATGGATTGGTTAGAAGCTCATCGAGCTTTGGTAGATTGTTTCGCGAAGAGGGTACTTTGTATCAATGATGAAGGAAGACCAATAGAGATCCAAGGTGTATAGAGAAAAGTGTCATTACACTTTATATCAACTATGAAGGTCAAACGATGCTTGAGACAAGGGTGTCGACTTTATGTAGTGGAAGCAGTGAATGAAAGGAAAGGACCCTCATTGGATCAGTACCCGGTTTTGTCAGAATTTCAGGATGTTTTTTCGAACGAGTTACTAGGGTTACCTTCTGAGAGGGAGTTTGATTTTACTATAGATCTAAAACCTGGTGCATAACCAATATCCAAGACTCCGTATAGGATGACGGCGCCGAAACTTTGTGAATTGCAAATGCAGTTGAAGGAGTTACTAGACTTAGGGCTAGTAAGGCCCAGTGTCTCACCTTGGGGTGCACCGATAATTTTTGTAAAGAAGAAGGATGGATCCTTACGACTGTGTATAGACAATAGGGACTTGAACCGTGCTACAGTGAAAAATAGGTACCCAATGCCACGAATATATGACCTCTTCGATCAGATGAAAGGAGTAGCGGTATTCTCAAAGATCAATTTGCGATCTGGATATCATCAGTTAAGGATTAAGGAAGGTGATATCCCAAAAACTGCCTTTCGAACTCGGTTTGGACATTACGAGTTTGTTGTAGTACCTTTCGGATTGACCAATGTGCCAACAGTATTCATGAGCCTCATGAACGACGTATTCTGGAAGTACTTAGACCGTTTTGTACAAGTTTTTCTGGATGACATTCTCATCTATTCCAGGAATGAAAGAGAACACGAGGAACACTTGCGAATAGTGTTGTCTTTCCTTAGGGAGAACAAATTGTATGGGAAGCTGTAGAAGTGTTCCTTCTTCCAGAAAGAGATCCACTATTTAGGTCATATCATACCCAGCGAAGGAATCTCGGTGGACCCAGAAAAGGTAAAGGCCATTATGGAATGGCCAGTGCCGAAAAATGCACATGAGGTGAGAAGCTTCATGGGGCTAGCGGGTTATTACCGGAGATTTGTGGAAGGATTCTAAAAAATAGAGAAACCCATCACCACTTTGCAATGCAAGGGGGTCAGGTACGAATGGACAGAAGAATGTGATAGTGCATTCATTGAGCTTAAGAGATTACTAACTAGTGCGCCAATTCTACGAGTGCCAGATATGGAAAAGGAATTCATGGTTTGCATGGATGCCTCGAAACAAGGGTTGGGGGCCATGCTAATGCAGGATGGAGGAGTGATAGCTTATGCGTCAAGAAAGTTGAAGAAGCACGAAGAGTTATACGTGACTCATGATTTAGAGTTGGCAGCTGTAATGCTAGCTCTGAAACTTTGGAGGCACTATCTTGTGGGGCGAAACTTTGAGCTCAAGACGGACCATCAAAGTTTAAAACATCTCTTCACTCAAAGAGATCTGAATGCCAGGCAAAGGCGATGGAGTGAGTTTATGAGTGAGTATGATTTTGGTATTTCATATATAAATGGAAAGGAAAATGTGGTCGCAGATGCCTTGAGTAGGAGACCACGTATCTT
>ML817870.1:94178-113030 GCA_009831015.1 Picea engelmannii | reverse complement strand
ATAGTTGAGACTATATGGAGATCTGTCTTGAAGTGGGATTTGATGAAGAAAAATGTGTATATATGAATATTCATTATTATGTAACTAAACCACAGTTGTTTAAAATAAATTATTGAACTGGACAATTGTAATTAAACAATTTCCCACACAATTAATTGGTTGTTGTCTTTTATAAAAGACTAGTCTTGCTGATTGGATTGAATACATACCTAAATTATTAAAGGATGACAATTTGATTATTAGTACGTGCACGAGATTTGCATGTACTAGCTACACATGCATTTCTTGTACATATACACTAGTATGTATGAGCTTTCTTGACTTACTTACTGATAATGTCAGTTACTTGTTGTGAATGTGTGAACCATGCTCTTTTCCTTTGTACCATCAGATACCTTAAACTTCGGGACGGAGTTTCTTGAAGGGTGGGTGTATGTAATGACCCTAATTAAATAAATATTTAAAGATTATAAAGTAAAATTAATTAAAGAAAATAATTGTGATTAACTAAGTAATACTTTAACTACATATCACATTTAATGACCTGAGAAATAAATCTTAAGAAATCAATGAGAAATGTTATAAAATGGTTGCGTATGCAGAGAGGGAGCAGATGAATCCCGAGAAGATAAAACATTTAAGGAGGGAGAAGGGACAGGACGGGGGGTGGTTAGAGTAGTAACTGCATGAGTCGGCGAAGGAGGAATAAGGGAAAGGGGAAGGTGGACGGGAGGATCATTCGGCGGAGGAGAGATTTTTCTGAGGACCTTTGGACTTGTTGTGAGCACAGAGATTCAGACTGTGGCTTTTGATCAGGGGAGGCACTGAGTTGCTGGAGGTTTTGGGCATGGAGGGACAGGATATCTGTAGATATCCTGGAGCTAGGTAGTTTTCCTAGTTGGCAGGGAGGACAGTAGTTTTGGGTAGTTATTTTCCTGTTTGTGGCAGGATCGATCTGAGGAGCAGGTAGCAGGAAGGCAGCAGCAAGGCAGCAGCAAGGCACAGAGACAATAGAAATTAACATCAGAACCAGGTACTTTGTTAAGTTATGTATTTATTTCTTTCTGCATGAAATCAGTATTTATTGATAAATCTAAGTTACTGAAGTTGTTGTCATGAAAAACAATATTATACTAGGAATTTATTGTTTCAGTTTACTAAATAAAATGCTTATGAAACTTAATGTTGTTTAGAATTATTAGGTTGTTACAGGAATATGGAGGTGGAGGAAAGAAGAAATGGAGGTTGAGGGAAGGTACAGAGAGTGATCGAATGAGACGAAGGTGCTGAGAGGGAAAGTGGAGTGGAGGGATTCGAAGAGGATGTCGTTGGTGCACAGTCATGTTTTACTGGGCTTATACACATGGTTCTCGATTTCTTGTGAGAGCCGAAGAGAAAAAAAGGAAGAGTGCACCAGGGTGGGTGAGTGAAGGATTAAGATCCCCGATCAAAGGCCTGGTTGCACCTCTTAACTCCATTGAAGCCTATAATGACCGTCATGTCTTCCATTGAAGCCCGAAATGATCGTCGTGTCCTCCTGGTACGCCCGACTTGGCTGGTTCGCTCGCCCATTTCCCCAACCAGACGCACTACCACTACTCCTCTCATGGTTTGATCCAAGGAGGAGTTAATGTCCAGGGGATGGAGACCATGGTTAATAACGGTTGGCGATCGTGGTTAATAACTCCCTTGCCTACTCGGTTCAAGGTATCCTCAATCTCTGACCAGGTGGCAGCCCATCCAGGTGTCATCTTTGTGACATTAAGATGGAAGATGAAAAACACTTTTTCTTAAAGTATCTTTAAATCAAAATTTCAAAATATTTGTTAGAACAAAAACCTTCCTAACCTTTTAACTCATCAAAACTATGGTGAGTTAAGAATGTTTTTTTTAAGATTTTGGAACCAAAAAAAAAACCCATGTAATTCTTTACTTTTCTTAAACCTTGATAAACCAAATTTAATCACAAGTATATGTTAAGCACCACCATCACTGATATCAATCTTAATTACACTTATAATGAAAAAAGGTCTATCATACACCACCACCATAAATTACAGTCATAATAAGAAATATTACAAACTCTCCATACCAATATGTTTTTTCAACCATCATATTTTGTGTTTATTTATAAATATAGTAAAGGATATGAAATGTCCATAATACAACATTTAAGATATATTAAAGGATATGAAATGCCCACATTACAATAATTTAGTGTTGTTTTTTGGGTTAGATTAGAGAGGTATTGGTTAGATTAGTTATTTAGAAATAACCACCACATGTTGGTGACTTCATACCAAGTAGCTAAATTAGCGACATGATTTAGGGAAAAAACATAAAACAGACAGAGACCTCACACAAGATACAACATAAGAGAGGTAGAGATGAACACACAAAAAAAACCCTAATCTTTTTCATTAAACATAGCTTCTATTTATACACATTAGATTAATATCGATTGTTTATCACGAGCATAGATCGAGGGCTCATATTATTTCTTCTAGACACTTCTCCTCACTCTAGTCAAGGTTATTTATTACATATTATCTCTAACAATTACTTTGATTGACTTATCTCTTTCTTACTCACATGGGTCATCAAGTCTGGTTTACCTGCTCAACAGGTCATCATGCCACATGCATTAGTTATGTATTATAACACCCCCCTCTTAATGAATACATGTCTTAATCTTAATCTGATGAGGTCTTTATGAGAGTCATGTCATCATCTTTTGTCATCTTCATATGGTTGAGCTTCCTTTAGTGTGTTGCTTCATTTTATTGGCTTCCCCTCATCATAAATCTCCTTGGTATTTTGTGTCTTACTCCTAACCATAACAATGATAAAGTGGTTTTGGATGATGACTAACCGTCACACCAAGTGGTTTCTAGCTAACCACGAAATTTTCTTACAAGTGGTTTTGACTAACCAAGAACCACACACAAAAATGGGTTCAGTTGACCATGAACCCCACACACAAGTCGTTTCAACTAACCATGAACCTCGCACATATATAGTTTTGGTTGACCACAAACCATTATGATGGGGAAATTGATTTATAATTCACACTCTCTTGGGATTTCTCCTCTATGAGATTCATCGTCAAACTTTTTGGTTCTTCTTTTGTACCTGCATAAAAATGATTATTTCTCAAACTATCTGCTTCTTCCTTTATACCTACCAAAAAATGATCATTGATGTCCATATAAAAAGAAATCCATTTACCAAGATGCATGGGTGCCATCTATTGTATACTCACTAGTTATCTAAGAATGAGTTTCACCTAAATGATTCATCAACAAGTTAGACTTCCCCTTAATCATAACTTGGTCCCAACCAACTCACACTCTAAGATTAATCCATCTCACATTCTTCCCCTTAATCGAAGATGCAAATTCTTTGGCTCACCATCAAGATTAGATACGAGTGCACATGTCACCCTTGTACCTACCTAGTGGTTAATTCCACAAATTGATACCACATACACTCTATGCATAAGAGGGATACACACTACATGGTTTCATGTGATACCACACTAATCCATGTAGGCATGACTCAACAAGGCTAACTAAAAACTTGGGGAATACAACTTGTCTATTGCAAAGATTTACAACTTTGGACCAAAAGCCTTCGGGGTGTCGGGCACAACCAATCATGCACCCAGTACAACACTTATGTATCATTTCAACATTTCATCTCAGGTACAAAAACGTTCTCAATAATTTAATAAATTCCCCACAAACTAGAATCCCATTACATAAACCCATTTATAATTCATCACCAAGAATACCTTATATTTTTCCTCTTCATCTAGAGTCTTATTTTCCCTTACAAATTATTTTATCTCTTACAAAAAGATTATTTTCTTCTTTGTATTTCTCCATTCATCTTTTCCAAATTCTTCCTCTTACCATACTTAATCATGAGTTTGTCTTCTGTTGCTTTTTTCTTCTTCTTTCATCTTCTACTTTTCTTTCCTTGAATGATTTTATCTTCGTAATTTATTGAATGGTCAGTTCCAACACAGACTGAAATATGTGGCAATAGTTGACTAGACTAGATGTCACTATAATAACTATCTGACTTTTCTTCCATCCATACTAACATACTTTTTTCTTTCAATACATCTTAATAATTCATCATAAATTGAATTGAGGTGTTGGGCAACATCGAACATGAACTTCCAAATTCTCAAGACAAAATCTTTTACATAACTTATTCAAAGCTTTGCATTCACCATGATGATCTCTTATTCATATAGACAAGCAACTTGACTCAATCTTTGACTATCTTAGCAAGCAACATTACTTTGGTGGAGACTCTCACCATAACTTTATCTTGACTCTTTAAATAAAGAAATGCTTGACTTGACTCTAAATTTCACTTTAACTCACACATGGAATTTTGTGACTCTGTCACCACTTACAAATTAGCTTTAGATTTTTTTATTTTTTTTTGCATCAATAGACTCTCAACCTCAATTTGACTAAACTTGGATTGTTACCTATCTTTTACAATTATCCTTTTATATTTTATAAATCCATATAACCATTCCAAACAACTTCAAATTATTCTATATAATAAATAGACAATGACCCTTTTAATCAATTCAAATATTAAAAATGTGCATTTTCAAACTCCCTATGACATATTGAATATTAAACCCTTACCTTCATTAAGTCAAGGAAAACCTCTTTTCTTTGCCAAGGAATATTTTCAACCAAAAAAGCCATATATATTATAATTATTACTATGATGATTAGCAAGATGTGTTAAACACAAATCTATATCTCTGACTCCCCTTCTCTAGCTAGAATTAGTAGAACCCTTTCTTGGATTTATGTTCTTATTAATCCCCCTCCACCACAAATCAAACCTTCCTCGTTAATCAATCCTTCCATAGCTAGGCTCCCAAAAAACTCAAAACCCCTTTTCCACCTAATATCCTTTTCTTATTTTAGATCATCATCAATGAGATCACAAAGAATGTAGTAAAGACTCACCTAGTTATTGGGCAATATGAATATATGGGAAATAACATATCTTCTTATTCCAATGATGTCACAATTCCACCATTCAAAGCCTTCTTCTCCTGGCTCTCGCAAGCAGTTCTCCTCCTGGAAATCGGACCCACAGAGAAAATTTGGTGGCTCCACTAGCTTACCCAATGACAAACTCTTTCCTTTTTCAGTTTATAGCTGGTGATGATATCCACATTTTCAATCCCAACAATAAACCTTCGGATGAGCTTGAGCAGTATGAAGGAGGATTCAAAGACCAGGCACTTCCATAGGTCCTCTGGAAATCGAAGTTGCCCACAATTTTTTCCACCAAATGGAATCTCAGCCTCGCCTCCTCCGAATTTAGGGTATTCTCACTAATTCCATCAAAAAAAATCCTTCATCAATCTATTTGGATTGAAATATTGGATTTGGATTCTCTTTAAACTCTAGGATTTCACCTTGTCCTCACATGATTTAAAGTAAAAGAGGCTTCATTTTATATCCACCAGATCTCCACTACACTACATTGTCCATGGATTATGGTGCACTAGATGTCGACAGATCCTTTAGTGAACCAATGCTTCCTTCCATGCTTTGAAAATTTCACTCACTGCCTAAAAATTCGGTACCATGAATGACCCCACAATTCTCCTCAGCAAGTTTGTGGGAATTGAGCTAAATGCAAAGTTGAACATGAATTGACTCCACCACTCAAACCCAAAGGGGCTCTTGTTGCTCATGTGTTAGGGACCTAACCTCCCTAATCCCTCACGTAGATATAGAATAATATATTTTCCATGTAATAAAGGTTGGCATTAGTCAATAAGGTCTATTTAATAAATATGAACAAGTAAATGTAAGAAGACCTAATAGAAGCATCTAATTCTAGAAAGATCTTCATCTAGAATGTTCTTTAGAAGATAGAATAAGTATAAATAAGAGTAGGAGGCATGGGAAATATTTGTATTGAGAATTATTGTAATAGATCTCTGCTTTGATAGAGGTTTTGTCCTCGAAGAGGCAAGTGAACATTGTTTGCTTTGAATAAAGGTATTATTTCTGGTATTTCTCTTCTCAATATTTTATTGTTCCATTGATATCTATTGAACATTCCTATTTCTACATATTATATTACATATCGTATCTTACAAGTGGTATCATAGCACTTTCGTTGGCAAGAATTGTGGGTAAATATTTTCTAGGCTAGAGACATGTACTTTTGACATATTTAAAGCACCAATATCTATTGTTCAATGGGTAAAATTGTGGTGGGGAAAACTACATGTAGGAGATACAGACGAATTAACAGGGTTTCCTAGAAACCAAAGTTTCTCTCTTGTTGGAAACCTCTATAACTATTGTTATTACCCCTCGAGTAGTACTACATTAGACAAATTATGTACACGACCATCACTCCCACGTATCGGTAAGTATATTGAGAGTCCCCTAGGTCTCCTGAAACCATCACTAGATCAATTGATCTTCCATGTGATTTCTTTAGTGCCACCAACAAAAACACTCAGGAAGATACTCTTTAGTACCTGGGTAATCGGGTAGAATGGATAAGAGTATGGTCAAGCCTCCTTAGTTGGTTCCCTAAGATATTGGGCTGAGTATTATTGTTTGACCCTGTATGTATATCAGAGAGCTATAACACAGGGAAAACCCTTTTCCATAGGCACCTTGCAAACCCTAACCGAGGGGGAACATACCAAAAAAGGACTATAAAGGATATTTTGGTCACACAACCTTGCCTCTTGCATTCTAGTTCCAAAATTACTACACATTCTTTTATATTAAGAATTTGGGCATTTCGACACTGTAATATTATACTGGTCAGAGTATAACTTTGCAGGAGTAAAAAAAATAAAAAATAAAAATATAAGAAAGGAGTATAGTGGTCCCTTGGTACCCTTATTTGGGTGGTCCCACCAACCCTTCTTGACACCCTTATTTGAAACATACCCCATTGCATTTATATTTTCACAATGATCATTTTCATACATATCCTTTCTCCATATTATTTTTGTGGACCCTCTTCCCCTCCTTGACACCCCTCATTCTCAAATGGACACCAATCGTAACAAAAAAATCCTTCACCTGGAAGAAGGATCCAAGCAACATAGGGACAACATCCATAGAGTGACATCGGAAATTTCTTCCACCAATTCTAAATTGGAAACCTTTGAGGCCAACACTACACATAAATTACAACAGTTAAGGGTGAATTGGCCTCCCTCACCACTGCTCTCAACCAATGGTTAAAATAGTCCCATGGTTCTTCCTCCTCTAAACAACTTTCACATTATGAAGGTGATGATTCTTCCCATAATATCACATTTCATCATGAACCCCATCTTTTCAGATTTGAGGTGAACAAATTCGATGGCTCGGATCCCACAGGTTGGGTCACTCAAATGTAACATTATTTCTCCTTGCATGGAATTAATGATGAGCTAGAAAAAATTTCTTATAGTGTCCTCTAATTGGATCATGAATGTTGGAAATGATGGAAATGGCATAGAAAGACATTCCAAGGGTATGGTTCTTGGACATAGTTTGTTGCAGAGCTTTATGAATTCCTTGAAACCAACACCCATTATCTAGGCCATTTGACCAAGTTGAAACAATCTGGCACAATGGAAGACTTTATATCTGGCTCTAAACACTTGACTTTCCAAACAGAGGGTATGCCAGATGCTTTCTTCAGGGAATGATTTCTCAGTGGCCTCAATGATGAAATTTTCATCAAACTCTTAATGGATCACCCTCAAACTTGGATGGAATCTACTCAACGAGCCAAGGAATCCCAACAAATTTTCTCCTCCTAGAACCACAAACCCTCCTTTATTTTTCACACTCAAACTACCTGTCCTACTGTAATGTACCCAAAATAATGCATATATATATCTCGCAAGGTCATAACTCCTTCTAAATGATATTCAAGGGATCTTAATATCCATAGAATTTTTTCCACTATGCATTGATACTAACATTATTAATATAATTGTTAATATAATAATGACTAGGCCTGCCAAGGTCCATAGCCTAGGCCTAACCAATGCAACTCACTCATATAAGTCCTAGTTATATTATTAAACATAACACAAGGAACTTGTAAAATACAAAAACTACACACCATACTCTAACTATACTTTATGTAGTTCACCCTTGAACACTAGCATACAATGAGAATGGACCTAGGTCCTAACTTCCATGCTAGTAGTTTGGTGAGGCTCCAAAGTGTTTTGACATGTTGAATTAAACTTAGGATTAAAGAAATAATGTTGGAACCATGTTTACCTATACTCATGGTTTGCATTAACCATAACTTCTGGCATGTACGCAATTTGATAAGCATTAAAAAATAGGTCATGAGATAGTCTAGTCATAGCCTTGGGCATTAAGTTGGCTGTAACCATTAATGGTGGTAGGTCACCTTGGATTTTAGTCCTGAAGTTTTTGTAAGGAAGAGCCACTACGGGATTTCCACCTCAACTGACTTCACATGGAATCGATAGGTTGGTGTACACTCCATCATTCTCAACTATTGGAAGGCATGCAGTGCCATTACCATTGTCTTTGTTTCAATCAATTTTTGGTTTTCTCTGTGTTTTTCTTCACGATAGTAGGGTTAAGCGACTATGGTAGTGTCAGAGTGGTCGTGGGATGGATGTTTCCTTTGATAATCTTCTCAACTTTATCACTAGGACTGATGTCAAGGCATTTAGCTAGTTTCCTTGTGACATGGAGGTCATTGTCTTTCAAATTTACCCTCGGCTTGTATACAGTAAGCTTCTTCCCTCTATATATCATATTCCATATTCATTGGTTCAATAGGGTTTTCCATTTTTGTCTGGGAGAATATATTCTTCTGTTAATAAGATTTAACCAGAGCTTGTTGTATGCGTACTCTCTATGCTACAGGAGTTCTTGGTCCTAAATATTGATTTATAATACACATTTCTTTACATTATATTTTTGTATTGGCCGAGCTCTGTATACTACATTTCCATGGTGTGTAATATGTTTACTATGTTGGGTCAAACTCTGTATAATGCATTTCCATGGTGTGCAATATGTTTACTATGTTGGGTCGAACTCTGTATAATGCACTTCTATATATATAAGTAATGTTTATTGTGATGGGTCGAGCTCTATATTCTAGATTTCGATATGTAAGTAAATAATTTACCATGTTGAGTTGAGCTCTGTATAATGCATTTCCATACCCCACTCTCTGTTATGTCGATATCGCGTTGAAGGGATCACTAAGTAATTTTCCAAGTCTCGTTCTATTATTTCGACAGTGTGTTCCATATCTCATTCTGTTATAATGTTACTATGTTTTTCCAGGGTCCTTTACATAGTCCAACACCTGCTCGGGTTCTATGATTCTTTTACAAAAATCCCGGTCTTCCAGACCGTAAACCCCTAGCTTACCCTTAGTTCGATCGTGGTTGCAAAAACCCTAAACCCTTGTAAGTTTTGGTTTGGTTTTGGGTCTGTACAGTCGTGTAGCCCCACGTTCCTTTAAGTATGACTTGTTGTATAAACGTTGTTGTTTGGAAACTCACTTTATAAGTGATAAATTCACTATGTAATTGCCAATGTTTAATTCAAACTTATCGATTAATCCCATGCCCATATTTTCGTTCAATTGTGTTTAACTTGCATTCTGTACTAACCACTTTGTAAAAACACTCTCGATTGTTGAAAGGTAAGGATGTTCTTCGAAACATGATTAAGTTTGTCGATTTGAAAAAAAAAAGGTATCTCTATCGGGAGGACAAAGTTGTTCGGTTAATTACTAAAAACTCGTGACCAACTGACAGAGACCCATCATAGAACCTTATTTGATTTTAACAGTATGATTCCTGAATTCAATAATAAAGGGGTCTCTTACTTGCATTCATCGGATACCTTATCGATATGAGGCCAAGCCCCAGAGTTTCAAATCATTCTGTGTGCAAAAAAAACAGACTCACACAGAGTCGTATCCCACTTTAACTTCTTGTTAAATTTATGTGTATTGTGTGATCGTTTACCTCTGTTAGAGCTCATCATGTATTGAATATTTTTTCTCTGTTTGATTAATTTGTTATAGTATGGGTTTTCTCTTGTACACTCTCTTTGGAATAATACTTGTAGATTTTTGTTAAGATTTGTTGGCCAGCCTGTGTAATAAAGGGACTCTATTTAAGATATTTAGTCCCTCCTTCCAAGTACTATTCTCTCATTATAAAAAAATTTGTTTCTGTGGGTATCCATTTCACTTTATTTTAATTCCTACAGGTTATCATGATTTATGTTCTTAAGTGAAATATTTTGCTTATGCTTCTGCTTGCATAATATGTTAAAGTTTCACAAGTATAAACATTGATTATGGGTCCCTTTTGTCTTGCAAGGGAACCAATCAGGTGAACAATGCACCTGCTTCCCTCCTCTATCTTGGATTGGTGGATTCACAAGATGGCGAGGATGCCTCTTTCAACATCGAAACCCAAGTTAAGTAATATAAATTCTTTACTTTGTTTCAATTTTAGCAATTTCGTACTTTAATATTTTACTAAATATCATTTTTTTGTTTGTTATAGGTTTGGGAGGTGCCCCATATAGTTGGTGAGGCACTCCACCTATTCATAAAAGGTATTCGGGTTCCATCTTCTTCCACCATTCCTTGTAAGAATTTGCGGACAATTTCATGTAGTTCGTCTTACATTTAAGTTTGCTTAGCTAGAGAGTTTTGTTTTTAGAAACACAAAGGTTATGGAACTCTTGGGTCCTATGGTACCCCCACTATAATGTTTGGATAAATACGTATTGACTGTAATAGTTACTTTTTGCAAGAAACTATGAATTCTATTGTATCCACAATATTTTTGAGTAATAGATGTAAATAAAGAAGGTACTTGGACTTTTATTATTTCCACCTATTCTCACCATGATAGTAGTATATTAACAGTACAATATGATTTCTTTAATTTTTGCAGTATTCAATTATGTACAAATTCAAACAGAAATCAAAATATAGATTCTTAATGGCCAATAGGAATATACACATAGTTTGCTATTTATTTCTATATGCATACCTATATATATAGCTAGATTTATATATATCACAATTATATTTCAGATATACAATATTACCAATATTAGTATATTGTAGCAAGCCATAAAATATAACATCAATAATGAAATTCATCATTGAGATACATGTCTAAATAAACTAATGCTAGAAAAGAAAAGTAACATTCATGTTCCACCCAACCATAGAAAAGAAATCCACCGTTACTTGTCTTGATCACCCACTATCTTGACCATGAGTCCATAAGGGCGAATCTAAATTATCCTCCTTAGCTGTAGTCACCATCAACAGATTAGAATATACCTTTCCTCACACTACAAGTGCTCATAACAACAACAAATTCTCAATCATTTCCCAACATACTAAGGAGCGTCCTGCCTCCCACATATGATGTATATAATCTTGTGCCTAGGTATTTCATTTCTTTCCCTCCCTAGGGAAATTCACAAATTTATAAATCCCTGATTTTTAGGGGCCACTAGTTGTTAAATTAAACTTGTTCCACTTGTAAAAATCATCACTAAGGTAACTCATACTTGTTCCCCACTCATGGAGTCATGGTCAATTATTTTTAACGTGGTTGTTCCATTTGTCTTCCAACATTAATTTTATTAAAACTTTGACTCATACATGTGTCCAATAAAATAGGACAGTTGGGAAAGTCAAATATTTTCCCTACTTTCATCAAATAATTACTTACAAAATAAAAAATAAAAAATTAGGATTTTCCATAAATGGAAAATAATTTCCAAATCTAATTTTTCCAAAAATGGAAATTTATTTCAAAATTCAACATAGAAATAATTTTTCTAATTTTTGAGGATGTTACATCCTCTCCCCCTTAAGTAAAACATTCTCCTCAGTGTTCATTCCTCTCTTGGAATAGAATTGGATAAGATTTCAACATATCTTATTCCAATTCCCAAGTGGCCTCCTTAGGACTAAAGTGCTTCCATTGCACTTTTACCTGGGCGATGGCTCTGTTCCGTAGTATTGTTTCTTTCCTGTCTAGAATGTCCAAATGTTCCTCTTGGAACTCTCCTTCTAGTTCCACATGAACCATGTTCCAATCAATGATGTGAGTAAGACCATGAATATACCTTTTTAATAATGAAACATGAAAAACATTATGAAATTTTAAATTTGCAGGGAGTGCTAGTTGATACGCCACGAGTCCGATTCGAGTTAAAATCTTGAATGGGCCACAAAACCTTGTTGCCAACTTTGAAAAACTTCCTAGCTTTAGATAACTCCTTCTTGCTTTGAATTTTAGATATACATGTTCTCCAAGTTGAAATTCCCGATGTCTTCTTTTTAAATCTGCGTAGCTTTTCTGTCAGTCCTGCACCTCTTTTGACCATCCTCTCCATATCATGGAGCATTTATGGTCCCACCATAATCCTGTCAACTGGATTATCCTAACTAATCAGGGTCATGAATTTCCTTTTGTATAATGCTTTGAAGGGGCTCATCTTAGCTAATGTCTGATAACCATTATTGTAAGAAAATTCAACTAAGTGTAGGTACTCCTCCCACTTAGTTGGTTTCGTTCTTATGCACATTCACAACATGTCTTCGATAATCCGGTTTGTTCATTGTATTTTCTGATCCGTTTGAGGATGGTACCTTCTACTGAAATTCAAGTTAGTATATAATCCAACAAACAATTCCTTATAAACATTTGATGTAAATTTGACATCTCTATCGGAAATTAACATCTTAGGAATTCCATGCAATCTAAGTATTTCTTTCATAAAAAAATTAGCGATATTAATCGCTTTATAAGTAGATTTCATAGGTATAAAATGTGTATATTTTCTTAGTTTATCAACCACTACCATAATCGAGTCATTTTGTCTTTGAATCTTAGGAAAACCTCTGATGAATTCCATCAATATAATCTCCCATTTCCATTCTGGTATAGGAAGAGGTTGTAACAAAGTTGTTGGATGTTGATGTTCAACCTTCACCTGTTGACAATCTAAGCATTTAGAAAAATATTCAATTGTTTCATTCTTCATGTTAGGCCAGTAGAACAATTTTCTTAAGGTTGTTATTGTTTTTTGGTATCCTGGGTGACCAACATATGGTTTTTTGTGTAGTTCGTCAATAATTGTTGTCTTTAAATCAACATAATTAGGTACATACAACATGTTTTTTAACCTTAATATTCCATTTTTATCTAAACTTATATCTGTTATGTTCAGTGTTTTGGTATTTCCTTGCAAATTTGTTGTTGTTTTAATGTAATTTTTGTCATTACTACTTGCAAAATTTATTCTCTGTTCGATGTCGTTTTCTTCTTTGTTGATACTTATTTCATAAAGTCCATTAGTACTCCAACTTAGTGCATCTGCGACTTTATTATCCTTACCTTTGATGTTTCATACCTCAAAATCAAATTCGCTTAAAAATGCCAACCATCTTGATTTCCTTGCGTTGAGATCTGGTTGACTGAACAACTAATTTACACCACTGTTGTTGGTTAATAACATAAATTTTCTTCCCATTAAATAATGTCACCACACTTTTAATGCATGAATTACGACTCCTAATTCTAAATCGTGAGTCACATAATTCCATCCATGTTCTTTCAATTTACTTGATTCATAATAGATGATGTGTCCTTCTTGTGTCAGTACTCCTAATCCCTCTTTTCTTGCATCCACACAAACTGCAAAATCTTTATCGGGATCTGCTACCTTTATGATAGGTGTTGTAGTTAACATTCTTTTTAGTTTATCAAAGTTGTCCGAACACTTTTGTGACCAAGTAAATTTTATTCCCTTTTTCTGTAGTGAGGTAATCGAATATGCGATCTTGGAAAATCCTTTGATAAATCTCCAGTAATAACTGCTAATTCCCATAAATGATTTGATGTCTACTACATCCTTAGGGATAGGCCATTCCATAATGGATTTTATCTTTTCTGGATCAACAACAATACAATCATTGGATACCAAATTATATTAAGGAAAGAACATAAATCAGAAGATCAATATAAGAACTCAACTCAAGAATACAAGGATGCAGAAAGGAGAAACAATCCAGGAATATTTCTCTAGAATATCACAATCCAAAGAACAACTAGAAGCAATTGGAGATACTATAGATGAAGACGAACTCATAATGACGACCCTTAATGGTCTCACAATACCTTGGGATGCATTCATCCAAACTATTTGTTCCAGAAAGGAGAAACTACAATTTCACAGTCTTTGGGAAGAATGTATTCAAGAAGAATCAAGAGTAGCTAATAGAGAAGTTTTGCTATCAAGAGATGAAGATCAAGCCCTATATACTCACACTAAAGGAGGAAGAAAGAATTCTTACTTCCAGAAAGAAACTCATAAGGAGTCTCACCCCCAAAACAAATGCATACATAAATAATCTCAACCAAGGAGATTCTTGAAGTTTTAGAAAGGACAAAGAAGAGAAAAAGATTTATCATCCTACCAATGTTACCATTGTGACAAGATGGGACATATTTCGAAACGTTGTCTAGCTAGACGAGAAGAATACAAGAGGAAAAACAAGAGGCACCATGCCCATGCAGTTGAATATGAAGAGTCACCCACAAACATGATAAAAGAACGAATTGAAGACTATGTCTTAATCTTTTCCCTCTCAGGATCAGTATCACCTGGTGAGGACACTTGGCTCATTGATAGTGGTGCTTCCAAGCACATGACAGGTCAAATAAACATTCTCTCTTGCCTTTTAGAAAACAAGTTTTCTCAGAAAGTTACACTTGGAGATGATTATCAATATCCTATCAAGGGAGTAGGAGAATCAAATTACAATCTTAATTCAGGGACCCCAATGAAGATGAAGGATGTATTATATGTACCAGGTTTGAAAAATAACTTACTCTCCATCTCATCTTTAGAAAATAAAGGCTTCAAAGTTGCCTTCATAGATGGATAATTTCTTATGTGGGCCGAAGGAAAAACCATGGAAGAAGCAATTGTTATTGGAAAAGAAGAAGGTGGATTGTATAAGCTAAAGGGTCACTCAGAAGCAGCCATGACCCACTCCATTGAGAATCCATGTGAAATTTGGCATAGAATATTAGCCCACATCAACTACAAGGCATTACCTTATGTAAGCAAGGAAGCCACAGGTCTACCAGAACTCAAGGTTGACCATGAAGGTGTGTGCAATGGGTGTGCACAAAGAAAAAACATCAAGAACCATTTTCCGAAGAGAGACAGTAAAACAAAAGGAATCCTAGAGCTCATTCACTCAGACGTGTGTGTCCCAATGCCATCATCCTCCATCATTGGGTATGTATACTATGTATCTTTTATTGATGACTATTATCGTAAAACCTGGTTTTACTTTTTGAAATCAAAAGATGAAGTGTTCAGTAAATTCAAGAAATTCAAATCCTTGATAGAGAATATTTCTAAAAGAAATATCAAGATACTCAAGTCAGATAATGGAGGAGAATACACCTAAAAAGAGTTTGTAAAACTTTGCAAAGATGTTGGAATCAAGAGGGAGCTCACCACTCCATACAATCCTCAACAAAATGGTGTAGAAGAAAGAAAGAACATAACTATAATGGAAGCAATGAAGATGATGATCCATGATCAAGATATTCCAATGTGATTATGGGCAGAAGCAACAAAAACAATAGTATATGTACAAAAAATATTGTCCCATAGTGCACTTCGGTTCAAGACCCCTGAATATATGTTCTCTGGAAAGAAGCCAGAAGTAAGCCATCTCAAAATATTTTGTTTCCCAGTATTTGTACATATTCCAAAAGAGAAGAGAACCAAGATGGACCCTTTTGGAAAGAAGGGAATATTTGTTGGATATTGTGAAGTCTCCAAGGCCTTCAGAGTTTAGATACTAGGTTACCATCATATTGATATCAGCAGGGATGCAACCTTTGATGAAGATGAAACACTCAAGAAATCAAGAATATGTTAGCTTGAAGAAGTATATGAAGAAGAACCCATAGCTCCCAGAGTTGCAGAACCAGTGAGGGAAGTCATAGCTTCCCCTGATGAGGAGATTCTAGAAGATCATGACATAGTAGAATCTCAAAAACCTCCCTAGGTGACTATCTCCCACAAGAAAAAGCCAACCTGGGAAAGGGAACTTATTCAATATGGAGAGAAGTATGGTGTCCCCAAAGAAACCATGAGACAAGTGAAGAAACCTAAGCCATTCTCTGGTTATATGGATTTGATGTGTGATCTCTTAGAGAAGGATCCTACTTGCTTTGAAGAAGCCATTCAAAATAAAAAATGGACAGATGCCATGACAAAAGAATACCAATCCATAATAAAGAATTATGTATGGGAAATAGTTCCCAGACCAAAAAGAAAGGATGTGGTATCTTCCAAATGGATTTTCAAAATAAAACATGTTGTTGATGGAAGTATTGAGAAATATAAATCAAGGTTTGTTTCTCATGGATTTTCTCAAAAGGAAGGCATTGATTGTGAAGATACGTTTTCTCCTATAGCCATATACACTTCAATCAGAACCATCATATCCCTTGCAGCTAAGATGAAGTGGAAGTTACACCAGATGGACGTGAAAACTACCCTCTTGAATGGTGTCATTGAAGAAGAACTGTATATAGAAAAACCTCAAGGATTTGAAGTTTAAAACAAGAAGGTATTTACCTCCACGTGTAAACCTAATGAGAATAGAATATTATGGAAAGAAAGAAGAAACCCTAATGAGTTGGCTAATAACCCTAGAACACAAGCTGGCTCAAGAGGATAACTTGTATTAGGTTATTAGCCTCCAAGAGAAAAAGTCTGCTAGAAGAAATATTATATACTAAAGAATTAGTGCCCAGACTGAGAAGTCATCCCTGGTAGTATGCCAGATTTAGTATAAATACAGGAGGCCAGTCTTCATTCTAGCTAGAGTTCTCATAACTACAGAGCACACTTGTGCACACTGTAGTTGGGAAGTTTTTTGCACAAGTCTGGAGAAGAGTTGTCATTGCAGCTACTGCAACTAGCATATTTCGTTTTGGCTTGGACTATCTCTTGGTTATGGTTTGGACTACCTGATCATCTCTTGTTTGGTTTTATATCCTTGGATAAAGGTGTGCTACCCTTTGTTTGTCTATCTAGCCTAGGGTTTACTTCTGAAATGATTCTATGTCAAGGTTAAGGTGCTCGGAGGGTGGCTTCGGCCTATGGTTGGGTGACAATAGTGATATTGTATATGGTAAAATGAGCCCAATCCGTCAAATTCTAACAGGTTATGGGCCCACACCTCCTTAATTTAGTCTAACCACTGGAAGGGAGCATATCCATAAGGATACTAAGATCGTTGAAGAACTTCTACTAGGGTTTCTAGCAGGAGCAGTTACTAAAGCATTGTCGCTAGGGTTACTAGCAGGTGCAGTTGCAGAAACCCTAAACCTCTTGTTGAGGCACCTTAAGTGAAGGGATTGACTTGATCTCTAGATAGACTAGTGCACCCTATCCTAGCGCACCTCCTGGTAGTCTCAACAAGCTAAGACATCAAGTTTGAGTTTTTGGTCAAATCTAGGGTTGACCAAGTCAAGGAAACCACGAATTACTCTATGAAGTCAGAAAACAAGTTATATGGAGCTTCTAACATCAGATCATGGAAGACAAGGATTGATCTCATCCTTTCCAAGAATAAAGTGTTGGATATCGTGAAAGGAAAGATCGTGAAACCAGAGTTTGAAGAAGGAAAAGAGAAGGAATTGTAGAACATTGCAGTTATGGAGAAGTTCAAATACAATGACATAAATTCCATGAGTATCATAGTGGATTCTATAAAATACCACTTGATACCCTACATCTCCCATATTGACTCATCGAAGAAGATGCACGATGCCCTAACAAACTTCTTCTCAGTCAGAAACATTGGACAAGTAATGAGTCTGAAGAATGAGCTCCATGACATGAAGATGAATGATGATGAAAACATACCATCATACTTTGTGAGGATCTCTCATTTAAGAGATCAACTACAATCTATTGAAGAGATCATCTCACAAAAGGAATTGGTAAATATAGTACTCAATGGTCTTCCCAAGACATGGGATGCATTTTCCACAAGCATGAACACAAGGAAGGAGTATCCTACATTTGAAGAACTTTGGACTTGTTGTGCACAAGAATAATCAAGGCTTAGTGTGAAAGAGAAACCATAAAATAAATACGATGGTCAAGCCTTCACAACACGATTCAATAATTTTAGGAACAAAAGGAATTTTGGCTCAAGGAAGAAGCCAAATCAAGATAAAGATATGTCAGAAATACAATGCTTCAACTGTCAAAAATACAATCACTACAAGAATCATTGTCCCGAGCTAAAGAAAAGGAATAAGACACATGAAGCAACAGTTTTTGAATAAAAGGAACCTACAAAGAAGACTAAGCAGGATGAAAAATACTTCTTCTTCTAAGACAAGGTAACAATACTCTTCATAGCTCTTATATATACCATGTTTTCTGTACATATCTTGCATATCTATTTTCTAGAAGATAATATGTTCCAAGAGAAGAAAAATAACATTTCTATCACTATGACTACAAGACAAGACAATATGCATGATAGGACGAAGTACATCAACAAACCTTGGTAACAATTCATGTGGAAGTTGTTGAGTCCATTTTTGTGCTTCCACAAACCATACTTTTGCCTCTTTATTTGCCATTTTTCCTTCATTTTATCCCACATTTCTCATAAAATAGCCTATCCAAGGTATATTTGTCATCCTTTAACTTCAGAATTGAATTTTCT
>ML817870.1:45558-59609 GCA_009831015.1 Picea engelmannii | reverse complement strand
GCAATTCATAAAATTATTTAGTTTTCTTACATAATAACTTTCTGATAGGTATTGTTACTTGAAATGGTTTTTGAATTCTAACCATTCCATATTTTTTCTTTCAATCCTTTAGCTAGCTTCAGGTCTTTCCAACAGATACTATCCTTCCCTTTTAAATTATAAATGGCCATTCTAACCTTCATATTACTAGAATAATTATAAATCTGAAAGTATTTATTTATGTCTAGAAAATAGGCTTCATCTTCTTCACCATTATTTGATTCTCCATCAAAAGTGAGGGATTTATCTTTTTGAAATCACCTTCCAAGTGATCCAATTGTTTTCTCTTCTTTCCTATAGATTCTTTGTTTTTTGTCATGTGTGTGTCCTTAAAAGAGTTGTTTTCTATTTTCGTTTCATGACTAGAATTCTTTGAGGACTTTTTATTGACCTCATCTTCCATCTCATTATTCCTTAGACTCTTCTTTGTTTCTATACTACATAACAACATTTCATTAATTTCCTATTGGTCTTCCTGATCTTTCTTTAACTTTTCATTATCAGCTTTAAACACCTAGAATTGTGCAATAAGATTCCTCGTCATTTCCAACAATTAGGTGGTTGAACTTCTTTCACTATGATGGTCTAGGTTTCTAGGAATCTCTTGATTGTTGTTCCTCTCAATTCTATCTCCTTCTCCATTATGCACATAAATTTTTACCAAAGACAATTTGGACACAATATGTTTGTAACAGTAATTATTATTTGTTATATTTTTCCCTTAACAAAAATAACTTTCTGGTGTTGCTCTTAGGCATAAGTGTTGCAACCAAGAAATATGATACCACATGTGATATACCCCATATTTACTACTAAAAAAATATATTTTGTCCAATAGTTTTAAGCTTAGAAGAAATAAGGATATATTCTTCACCAACTCTTCCTTAATTTAAATATGCTCTAAAAGGTAAGTTACATAATTAATTTTTCTTTGACACTTATCATTGTCCTTTTAGTTCCATTAAGACTATTACCACTTGTTAACTTGGCCATGAAGAAAATAGGATTTCCATTTCAATATTATAAGATGGAATTCAACTCTTACACCCTTTTATTCTAAAGGAAGGACATTCACATGATACTAACTATTTAATATATTTTCTTGTCAATCATCGTGTAGTTTCCCTTACTCTTTCACAGAGTTTCTCTACTCTATATAAATACATATATTGTTTCTTGTCAAAATTCTTATCACCAAGGAGCTCTCAAGATACATCATTTTTTCTATACAATTGAATCTCTAAGGTAAGACATTAAATCCATTGAACCTTTGTCAATGGACTTGGGTCATGAACCTTAATCGAAAACCATAGATGCAAGGGTATCACAATTAAAAACTTAAAGGGGGTTAATACTAAAAGGAGGCACATAGCCCCATAACTAGGAACCCATGTTGTTGATGTGAGAGATGTATGGTTAGGGGTGTTAATATACACTTACTCTTTGCTCAAATAGTTAGAGGTACTAGCAACGTGGACCAACCATATTCATCCACTTCCCACCATTCACATGGACAAAGTATGAACCCACACAATATTGTAGGGGGGTATAGGGTGATGGGATCGAGATCATCCTTCCCCTTGAGAACAGAACCAACGGTGCCTTCTCACCCTATCTTTGTTGTATTCACTTTAGTTATTTTCTCTATTCTTCCCATTAGAAATTTCCAATTCCTAGAGTGACTGGCAATACTACCTACAAATCACGATAACTCTGCACTGTTTAAGGAAAAGTAAAATTCCAGGTAAACAATAACTTGTAGTTTGTAACTTTAAACCTTCTCATATTGTCTTCTTCTCCAGAATTCATTTTGTAAAATAGAAGGTTTGTCTATTAATATAGCTCATTTTTTGTTTCTGGAATTACTCCATTAGACTTAAGAGTATTTATTATGGTAGTTTTCCCTTAAGTCTGTATATGTCTTGACTATCTACTGTTTGAAATAAGTTGTGCTGGCTTCATTGGGTATTACATCAACCTCGTTTACAAAATGTGCCTGATTCAGAGGATTCAAAGTAAGATTTATTTGTTTGAAGAGGGTCAATCAACTATCTATTTACTCATATTGTAGAGAGGGATTATGTTTTGTGTTAGTTTTAGTTTTAAATATGAACATGAGTCTCTAATCATCTCATATTACTGCAACATCATTTATTTAAAGGTCTCTACGCCTCTTCCTTTAAAACCTTGATGATTGAGTTTATGATTAGAGTACTAAACTACTTGAATGGTCATTCAACTCGATAATCTCTTCCTTCCATTATGTTTCAGTATTTCCCTTCTGATTATATTCTTATATATAACCATATATTAGGTATGTCATAATCGAGGAATAAGAACACTAGAGAAAGATAGATGGATTTTGAGGTTAAACGTTATTAAAGAAAACTTTGTTTATAATAAAAATTTATGTATCATTCATGTAATATCCACAAATATTAAATATTAAATTCTAAGAGAACTTGGAAATAAATTTTCATTTTTGGAAAATTCAGTTGTCCCTTATGGACTCATGGTCAGGCTAGTGGGTGAACAGAGAAAGTGAACTTGGTTGTTTTGTTCTATGGTTGGGTGGAACATGGTTGTTTGAGTTGTATTCCAACATCATGTTTTAGATATGTATCATGTCTTGCATTCCTTGTCAATGTTATGTTATGATTATTATTTTTTAGGAATATGATGGCTTATTAGATTTAAATGATTTTGCATGTATTGTTTATTTGAAATGTGATGATGGTATATATATAATTAAATATATGTGTGTGTGTGTTCTCATACATACATAAATAGAAGAACTATTGTATGTTCCTATTGGCCTTTAAATATGGTTATACACATATAATTATATATATGTGTGTGTGTGTGTGTGTGTGTGTGTGTGTGTGTGCTCATGCATAAAGAAATGGTCGAACCAATTTTTATGTTTCTATTAACCATTGGATTATATATATATGGAATTACTAGTCAAATTTTCACAATGCCACAAAGAATAGATAGAAATAATAACAGTTTGAATACATTCTTTACTACCACATAAACATAGTGATGAACTCAAAGTATCCTGCAAAAGAAACCATTCTAATCAATTCGATCATTGTGCAATATTACAGTTGGAGTACCATAGACCAAAGACTCCACAACCCCTTGTGTTTTAAACAAAGTTCTAAGAAGTATACATAGAATCTATATGTAACCAAAGTAATGCGCACATAGATCAGAACTCGAATACCTTTCAAGCAAGATGTTTCCTTCATTGGATTTCCTCGATTTGCACAACCTGTAAAGGAAGAAAAATGAGGGTTTAGTAAACTAGGATAGCATTTTAATTCTATAGAAATTAAACAATAAGAACAAGTCAAGGTCAATACTTAGCGTGAATCCAGTGAAGAACCATATTGCCACTTGTTTTGGTGCGAAAATCTGTCCACGATCCAGGAGGAGGAGGAGTGGACCCAAAACCGACTGATGGGTACCCTTGCAAAACAAAAAAGGGTCCCATCATTAATTTCATGTTTTCGTGCATAGAATTTTCACTTATAAAATAGAGAGAGACGACAATATATAACTAGCATCGAATTAGACTATGCATAGATTAATCAAAGAGGAAGCACACATTTATATTTCTCTGAAACCTGTGTATATTCACATTTAAATCTTGAAATCTAAAGAGGTGCATAAGATGTGTCCTGTGTGTGTTCACATGTTCATAAGAGGCACATAATATGTGACATGTGCATTGTTCACAATGAATCACTAAAATTAAATAACATTACAGTAAGAACCAAATCCCTCCTAGCAGAGAAATCATTTTATAACCAAAGGGTACAAGCGACACAACCCTCCTCAACCTGCAGGTTGGAAGGTCACATACACAGGATATTTCCTCTTACACTGGCCCGAAGAGCTCTCGAAAATGGCTCCTCTATTTCCCTTTCGGGAAATCTGCACCCACAATTAACTTTGAGAAATTCCCCCTTATACTTCGGAAGATCAAACTTCGCACTTTCACGAATCCAGTGGTCAAGTGCCTTGTCTCTCAATCTCTGAAATATGAAAACAATGAACACTTGACCCTTTTCCTCTCTATTTCACCTTTCTCCCTATCGTGATTTCGGGGGTTGCGGTGTCAAGCAACTCGTCCCCTCGACTCCTGAAACCCGATTTACTGAAACTCCAATGCACTCGCAAGCTTTAACCTTTCAACGCCCTTCACTCTGTTGGGACTTCAGACTTCGCGATTTTGCGAATTCTGGTGCAAAGGTTTCAGGACTTCACCCCACAAAACCCCTAAATGGTCAACGGAATTTACCCCCTTGTCGAGAGTGCGCCACTTGTCCACCCGGCTGATTCTGTGGCCCACAAAATCCTTTCGTCCCTTCGGGACTTTGTGTTTCATGATTTCATGAGTCCTGTTGCAAATATTACGGGACTTCAATCTACGAAACCCCGAAATAGAAATCCACTTGTAAATCCAACGGTCCCTGTTGGATTGAATCTATGATTATGCCTCTCCTGAGCTTAAACCTTTGGGAATGCTCGTCATAATTACCCTGCTCCTCCGTGAAATCTGACAGCTCATGGGACTTTGTGAATTCTCCACAAATAATTCCGTCCGTCCGTCTCTTTCCTTCACAAAGACTTCTACAACTTTTTACCAATTGGTTTTCCCACGGTACTCCACTTCCTATGACGCAAACTTGCAGTACCTTCTCACCGTCCACTACACAAACTTTCTGTGCTTCCTTCGGCAGTTTCGAAGGTTTTATCCTTCCTGAGCTTTCTCCAACTCTGAGTCTTGAAGAAGATTTCTGCACGCACTCCTTGTGGCAAATTTCTTAATTACTCCAAGGAATTTAAAATCCTTCAACTCTGCGCACTCCCTGCAGCAGTAGTTCTTCAACAATTTCTCAGGTTCCCACTCTGAAACTTTACTCGGCCTACACACTCCTTGCATGGCTCCTGTGCCTGGATGCACTTATGAGAGAATGAGAACAAAATATATCTTATCTGATCTTTCAGAGACAAACCTCTGAACCCTTGGTCAATGCACTCCTTGCGGACAATTCAACTGCACTCCTTGTAGGAACTCTTGTTCATATAGAGAAACAATTGAAACTCATTTCCCTTACTCTCTCTCTCTCTCTCTCTCATATTTCAAACATTCAACAAGAAATCATTCATACATAGCGTAAAATCAATTGCATGACAGAAAGAGTAAAACAATGAACATACTATTTAGCATACACATACAAGAACAAATACAACCCCATGAATCTGAATTAAGACTTCTTCTATTAACTCAAATCTCTATACATGGGTGTTTTTCAAACACAGTTTCTCTGTTCCATCTCTGTATGCTCTTCTCTCTTGGTAATTTTCTTCACTACTATGCTCTCAATTGGCATAATCTATTTGACAATATACAATGAGGGTGTCGATATCTGTTTTCCCTCTTTCCTAAAACTGTCTAATCTACACATTAAATTCTATCTTCTTGCATTAACTATCATAAATGCCTTCTACCTACTAAGGATGAGAGTAGATCGTTCAAGGTCCATTTACATTTTACAAGTGTGCCTCCACTTGATGGTTTCATTAATGTCTCAATATATTTTCAAAACTTGTGCTGGGTGTTTTTCCAGCTGTCTTTTGTCTCTGCGCTGGCTCGCTTGAGATGCTCCTGCATCATACTCCCTTGCTTGAAAATTTTCATGGGCTCCTATCCATGAGCTCACGCATGGTGTGTCCATGCCTTTAGATCTCTGCCTCGTTCTCCCAACTGGCATCTTCAACTGGATAGCCCTTCCACTTGACCAAATACTCAAAGTATTTCTTTCGCCTGGTCTTCTTGTCGACCCTTCTGTCCAGTATGCGCTCGATCTATGGATTTTCTGTAACTGGCATCTGTTTTGTCCACTGGACCTATGGTTGTTCATTTCCCATCCCTACTTCCTCAGCTTTATATGGGTACAAATATGAGATATTGAATATCAGAGAAATTCTGATCCCATCGGGTAATTCAATCTCGTAAGCATTTGCCCTAAATTTCTTCAAGACCTTACATGGTCCGATTTTCTTCATCTTCAGTTTATTGTATGTTCCTCTTGGGAACCTCTCCTTTCTCAAATGTGCCAAAATCAAATCACCAACCTCAAATTGAAGTTGTCTCATGTGTTGATCTACTCTCCGCTTATATTCCTAGCTCGAATTCTGCAATCATTCCTTCACCTGGCTGTGAAGTTCCTTCATCGCTTCTGCGAAATCTTCTGCACTAGCACTGCTAATTGAAATTTGTTTTGAATCTCTTAGCTCAGAAATTTCTCTCGTTTGCATGCCATAGACAATTTGAAATGGACTTTTCCCTATGCTTCTGTTAACTGAGTCGTTATAAGAAAATTCCACCTATGGTAATATGTTGTCCCACTGGATGTGGTGTTCTGTCACCAGGCTTCTCAGCAAGTCTCCCAGACTTTTGTTTACCACTTCTATTTGTCCATCCGTCTAAGGATGATAAGCCAAACTGAACAATAAGTTAGTTCCCAGCTTCTTCCATAAGGTCCTCCAAAAGTTTCCTACGAACTTAGTGTCTCGATCAGAAACTATGCTCCTTGGTAAGCCGTGAAGTCGAATGACATCTTTAAAAAACAAATTTTCAATGTGAGTTGCGTCACTAGTCTTCTGACATGCAATGAAGTGTGCCATCTTGGAAAATCTATCCACCACCACAAAGATTGAGTCAAACCCTCTTTGTGTTCTTGGTAACCCCAATATGAATTCCATGCTAACTGCATCCTACGACTTCTCAGGTATGGGCAATGGTTGATAAAATCCTGCATTTTGCCTCCTACCTTTGGAATGCTGGCAAATTCTGCATCGGTCTATGAATATTTTAACTTCTGCTAGCATTCCTGGCCAAAAATATGACTCATTCAACTTTGCAAACATCTTTTCATGACCGAAATGTATGGCCAATCCTCCACTATGTTTCTCCTTCAGCAAATTCTCCCTCATGGAGCATTTCGGAATACAAAGTTGATTACCTTTAAACAATAATCCTTCCTGGATCATGTATTGTGTCCATTTGCTTCTATCTCTGAGAATTGGATTCTCAGTTGCTTCATACGCCTCCTTAAAATCTGGATCATCCCTGTACATGTCCCTGAGATCATCAAAACCCAGTGTTTTGAGTCTAAACTCCTGCAATAGCAAACACTTCCTGCTCAAAGCATCAACAACTTTGTTAACAATACCAGAAATATGTTTAATCACAAAAGTGAAATTTTGCATATATTCTACCCATTTTACATGTCTTTGATTCAACTTTTCTTGTTGATTCACAAATTGCAGTGCATGATTGTCACTGTATAAGACAAACTCCTTGGGAATCAAGTAATGTCTCCATTTCTTCAATGCCTGTATAATAGCATAAAACTCCTTATCATAAGTTGAGTATTTCACTTTYGCTTCATTCAACTTCTCGTTGAAGTATGCTATCGGCCTGTCTTCTTGACTTAAGACTGCCCCTATTGCAAATCCACTTGCATCGCATTTCACTTGAAATGTCTTTTGGAAATCCGGCAACACCAAAATGGGTTGTTCCATGATTTTCCTCTTCAACAAATTAAAACTCTTCTCAACCTCTTCTGTCCAGTGAAAATATTTGTGTCTTTTTTTCACCGTATCCATCATTGATGCACTAATTCCACTGAAATTTCTAATGAACTTTCGGTAGAAACTAGCCAATCTGTGAAAACTTCTCTCCTCAAATATACTCTTCGGTGATGGCCAATTCTTGATTAACTCCACTTTACCTGGATCCATCCTCAATTTATCTGCGGAAATAACAAATCCCAAATAAATGAGCTCTATCTTCATGAATGAGGAATTCTTCATGTTTATCAACAACTTCTCCTGCTGTAACTTCTGCATGACTGTAGCCAAATGTTTCAGGTGCTCTCCCACTGGTTTACTGAAAATAAATATGTCATATAGATACACAATGACAAATTTTCCAATGAACTCCCTTAGGAATTCATTCATCAACCTCATGAAGGTACTTGGCCTGTTTGTTAAGACAAATGGCATAGCAAGCCATTCATACAACCCTTCATTGGTTTTGAATGCTATCTTCCACTCGTCACCTTCTCTCATGCAGATTTGATGATAACCACTTTTCAAATCAATCTTCGAAAAATACTTTGCTCCACTCAAGCAATCCATCAGATCGTCCATCCTGGGCAATGGAAATCTGTACCTGATGGTTATCTTGTTAATCACCCTCGATTCAGTACACATCTTCCAACCTCCATCTTTCTTCGGACTGAGTACTGTCGGAACATCACATCGAATCAAGATTTCCCTGACCAAACCTTTGTCCAATAAATCCTGGACTTGTCTTTTGACCTCTTCATTCTCCTGCAGCGTCAATTTGTATGCAACCTTGTTTGGTAAACTAGCTCATGGTATGAGATCAATATGATGACTCACACTTTTAATCGGTGGCAATGAACGAGGTAGTTCATCCACTACTATGTCAGCGAACTCTTCCAATAGTTCCTGAACCTCTTCTTGTAAATCATCTACCCTTGTGCTGGTCAAAACAATATTCAGTTTTCTGACCACAATAAATTGTGGTTCCTCCTTCTTCTTGACCTCTGTAAGAAGTTCCTTCCCACTCATGAGAAGTACAGTGTTACTTACTTCAGGTTTCACCTCCTTATCCTTGATTGGAAGCAACATGTGAGTTCTCCCATTCTTCTCTAGGGTGTATGTGTTAATTCTCCCATCATGAATCACATTCCTGTCATATTGCCATGGTCTACCCAGCAATAGATGACAAACATCCATGGGAATAACATCATAGAGTATCTTATCATTATATCCTCATATCTTAAATTCAACTAAACATTGTTTTATGACAGTTACCTAATGTCTTTTTTGTAGCCATGAAACTCTGTATGGGCTTGGATGATCAATCATCTCCAGCTCCAGCTTTTCTACCATCTCAGTAGAAACGATATTATTTGTGCTACCGTTGTCCACAATGACCTTGCATACCCTGTCCTTGGTCTTGCAAGCAGTCCAGAAAAGTTTGTTTCTTTGGACTGAACTCTCCACCTCTTTCTCTAGTGTCAAAAGAGCTTTTCACATCATCAACGATCTTCTACCTTCAGCATCCTCTACCTCAATGTCTCACCTCTGTGCTTTGGCGATGTGAGTCTCTCCACCTTCCTTCTTTTTGTCTAGACACTCATAAGACTTGTGTCCATTATTTCCGCATGTGAATCATGTTATTACTTCACCTCTTCCTCTTCCTCTACCTCTAGTATGGGGAAAAATATTATTGTCAGCATAATCTCCTCTTCGTTCAGTATGCTTCCCTCGTTGTTCAACATACTTCCCTCGCTGTGAGCTTCCACCTCTCTCAATTTGATTCTGAGGTTTCTTCCAATATTCCTTGGGTTTCTAATTTTTATCCTGGGCAACTGATTTTCCTTTGGGATGACTTCCGCCTTGGCCTCTTTGACCCTGTTTTCGGCTCAACTTCTCTTCAGCTTTTAGAGCCATCTGATAATCATATTCCACTATTCGTATGGTTACCATGCTCATCTCATCCTGAATGTCATATCTCAGGCCATTCATGTACCTGGAAACTTTTTCATCATCGCTCTCCCGATGACCTATCCTGATGTTCAGCCTGTAGAATTCTTCAGTGTATTCTTTCACTGTCGTCAGCTTCTATCTCAAGTTTTGCATCCTTCGAAATAGAGTAATCTGGTAATATCTGGGGATGAATTTCAACTTCATCTTTGCGATCATCCTGTCCCAGCTCTTGATCTTCTACTTGCCTTTGCAGCGTCTTTCATCTTGTAGTTCATCCCACCACAATGTTTCATGTCCCTTTAATCTTGTGACAACATGTTTGACCTTCTTGTCCTCTTCGACATATTCATAGTAAAAATATGTGTCCAGAGCTCTAATCCAGTCTAGAAGCTCCTCTGCATCCAAGTTTCCCTCATAAAATAGAATGTCCATTTTCACTCTTGCACCCATTCTTGCAATAGCCCTAATCAAGCATTCGTTTGCTACATCTTCAGCTGCAACTTCCTCCCCTTCATGTTCAGCTTCAATTTCACTTTCGAAATCACTAAGATCCCCAACACTAACTGTATGCCTCTGTGTTGTCTCCGTGTCTTCAAGTCTGGCACGTAGGTCATGCATCTCTCTCTCCATGGTTGGGTCAGGCATCTGCCTACCCCTTCTTCTCAACATTTCCCTCTCCTTTGGTGGATCGGGTGTTTGCATGTCCCTTCTCCTAGGCGGCATGGTGAATTCTCCTTTTTCCTTGCTACATAAAGAAAAGAAACCTTTATGTGATCTGATACCAAACTTGACGCAACCCTCCTCAACCTGCAAGTCGAAAGGTCACGTACAGAGGATCTTTCCTCTTACACTGGCCTGAAGAGCTCTCGGAAATGGATCCTCTATTTCCCTTTCAGGAAATCTGCACCCACAATTAACTTCGAGAAATTCCCCCTTATACTTCGGGAGATCGGACTTCACACTTTCGTAAATCCGGTGGTCAAGTGCCTTGTCTCTCAATATCTGAAATCCAAAAACAATCAACACTTGACCCTTTTCCTCTCTATTTCGCCTTTCTCCCTATCGCGATTTCGAGGGTTGCGATGTCAAGCAACTCATCACCTCAACTCTCGAAACCCAATTTACTGAAACTCTGATGCGCTCGCAAGATTTGACCTTTCAATGCACTTCACTCCGTCGGGACTTCAGACTTCACGATTTTGTGAATCCTAGTGCAAAGGTTTTGGGACTTCACCCCACGAAACCCCGAAATGGTCAACAGAATTTACCCCCTTGTCGAGAGTGTGCCACCTGGCCACCCGACTGATTCTGTGGCCCACAAAATCCTTTCATCCCTTCGGGACTTCGTGTTTCATGATTTCATGAGTCCTATTGCAAAGATTATAGGACTTTAATCTACGAAACCCCGAAATATAAATCCACTTGTAAATCCAACGGCCCCTATTGGCTTGAATCTACAGTTCTGCCTCTCCTAATCTTAAACCTTTGGGAATGCTCACCGTAACTCCCCTGCTCCTCCATGAGATCTGACAGCTCATGGGACTTTGTGAATTCTTCACAGAGAATTCCGGCCATCCGTCTCTTTCCTTCACAAGGACTTCTGCAACTTTTTACCAAGTGGTTTTCCCACAGTACTCCACTGCCCGCGACACAAACTTGCAGTACCTTCTCACCGTCCACTACAAAAACTTCCTGTGCTTCCTTCAGCAATTTCGAAGGTTTTATCCTTCCTGATCTTTATCCAAATCTAAGTCTTGAAGAAGACTCCTGTACGCACTCCTTGCATCAAATTCCTTAATTACTCCAATGAATTTAAAATCCTTCGGCTCTGTGCACTCCCTGCAATAGTAGTTCTTCAACAATTTCTCAGGTTCGCACTCTGAAACTTTACTCAGCCTGCACACTCCTTTCACAACTCCTGTGCCTGGATGCACTTCTGAGAGAATGAGAACAAAATCTATCTTATCTGAGATTTCATAGACAAACCTCTAAACCCTTTGTCAATGCACTCCTTGCGGACAATTCAACTGCACTCCTTGTAGGAACTCTTGCTCAGATAGAGAAACAATTGAAACTCATTTCCCTTATTCTCTCTCTCTCTCTCTCAGATTTCAAACATTCAACAAGAAATCATTCATACATATCATAAAATAAATTGCATGACAGAAAGAGTAAAACCATGAACATACCATTTAGCATACACATACAAGAACAAATACAACCCCATGAATCTGAATTAAGACTTCTTCTATTAACTCAAATCTCTGTACATGGGTGTTTTTCAAACACAGTTTCTCTGTTCTAGCTTCGTATGCTCTTCTCTCTTGGTAATGTTCTTCACTACTATGTTCTCAAATTGAATAATCTATTTTACAATACACAATGAGGGTGTCTATATCTATTTTCCCTCTTTCCTAAAATTGTCTAATCTACACATTAAATTATATCTACTTGCATTAACTATCATAAATTCCTTCTACCTACTAAGGATGAGAGAAGATCGCTCAAGGTCCATTTACATTTCACAAGTGTGCCTCCACTTGATGGTTTCATTAATGTCTCAATATATTTTCAAAATTTGTGCTGGGAATTTTTCCAACTATCTTTTGTCTCCACGCTGGCTCGCTTGAGATGCTCCTGCATCAACAAGCAAGTGTCATTTCAAACGATTAAAATCTTGTTTATATTGCTATACATTTATATATAGAGCGTAAATTACGAATTTCCCCACAGAGGGTTAATACTTCTAATTATATACACATAGCTTAAGCTACGAATTCCCACAGAGGGTTAACACTGTTATTTATATACACATAAGGTAAATACAAAAATTCCCACAGAGAGTTAGTATTTCTATATAATTATACATAGTACAAATTATGAAAATGTCCTATAGAGTTTTGACAAGAGATAAATCGGGATATTAGAAAATATCATAGCAAGTCTTGGGATTCTTAGGACAAGTTCCAGAGCATATGATTAGTAGGGTTATAATGGGGAAATGAGATAGACCAAGGTTTAACCTTTAAAATTTTTTATGGCCATGAAAGAAATGTAACGAGTATAGGATAGAAGAACAAAATCCAACCGAGGGTATAACACAATAACCCTCCAGTTTCAAAACCTTAAACACAATGGAACCCCAGGTGGAAAACCCATACAGAGGTGCAATGATAATAAAATGTAAATAATCAAACAAAGAGAGAACAACAAGGAGTCTGTTCATAGAACCTTTCTTTTATTTTCTACATTGCATCAAAAAAGATAATTCATTCACGGTATATAGAGAACATAAGAAACATATTATTTTACTTACCATGCACATAGAAGAACCAGATGTGCATTGCCTCCTTCCATCATTCACCAGGGCCGAGATTTCCAAGTCATTAGCCATATACAATGCAGGGGAAATGTTAGTATACAACATAGAGGTTGATTTCGCATACATCGCAAATGCAATTTTCACGTTACAGGAATGAAAGGGGAAACTATGAAGAACAACTTACTACCCCGAGGGCCTCTCTAGAGGAGTAAACACGGTTGGTACAAACCCTTACCTTTTCCACGTGAATTCAAGGGAGGTGGCGAGCCCACGTTGGGAAGTAATGCATACATGTCAAGTCTAGAGGGTACAAGATAGGTCTCCCCATTAATGGACTAGGTGAGGATTAAATGCCTACAGGACCCGACCTGTCAGCCACCATTAATACGGTTTCGAACCCATTTATTGTTGAGTTATGTTACTGGTCGAGTAGGGTTGCTAACAATGTTACAACATATGTTTGTTTCACTATACTAAATTCATATGTCATTATGGTATCCATACAATAAACTATATGTAAACGATATATGTATTGTTATGGATAGTGTTAGGATTATGGAATCCATATAATAATCTGTGTTAAATGATGTGTATATTATTACAGATAGTGGTAGTGTTAGAGTATCCATATGATAGTTTATGTGATATATATATATATATATATATATATATATATATTGATAGGGATAGTGTTAGTGTTATGGTATCCATAAGATAGCCTATACGATAAACAATATATATCATTATGGTTAGTATTATTGTGGCAGATAGTCTATATGACAGGCTATAGTTATAGTCTGTATTGTTTATCATAGCTAGGAGAGTTATTGTTCGACAACACAGGTATTCCAACAGAGGAGGAACACCTTCAGTAACCACTCACATAACCAGATCAAAGATCAACACACCGATGTTTTCATGTGGTAAAACCCCTACGGGGAAAGATCCACGGCCCCAGCCAACGCGACCACTTGGAGCAGTTTATTAATGCAAAGAAAAAGATTACAGAGAGATTTTACAAGAGAGTTTCTCACAATCGATCATCGGAAAATGACCCTCCATGCTATTTAAATAGAGATCATGGACC
>ML817870.1:10424-21010 GCA_009831015.1 Picea engelmannii | reverse complement strand
TGAGAGATTCTCACAAAATATGATGTTATGTTGTCTTCATCATTCATCTTCATGTCACGGAGCTCATTCTTCAGACTCGTAACTTGTCCAATGTTTTCGACTGAGAAGAGGTTTATTAGAGCATTGTAAATCTTCTTCGATGAGTTAATATGAGAGATGTAGGGTATCAAGTGGTCTTTTATAGAATCCACTATGATACTCATGGCATTGATGTCACCATCTTTGAACTTCTCCATAGCTGCAATGTTCTGTGGTTCCTTCTCTTTCCCTTCTTCAAACTTTGGTTTCATGATCTTTCCTTTCACAATATCCAACACCTTATTCTTGGCAAGGAGGAGATCAATCCTTGTATTCCACACTCTGAAGTTAGAAGCTCCATCTAACTTGTTCTATGACTTCATAGAGTAAGCCATGGCTGCTTTGACTTGGTCAACCCTAGATTTGACCAAAAGCTCAAACTTCACATCTTGGCTTTCTGAGAGTACCAGGAGATGTGCTAGGCTAGGGCACATTGATCTATCTGGAGATTAGGTCAATCCCTTCATTTAAGGTTCCTCAACAAGAGGATTAGGGTTTCTGTAACTGCACCTTCTAGTAACCCTAGCTACAGTGCTATGGTGACTGCTCCTTCTAGAAACCCTAGCAGCAGTTCTTCAACGAGATTAATATCCTTACGACTATGTTTCCTTCCATTTGTTAGATTGAATGAAGGAGGTGTGGGACCATAACCTGTTAGAATATGAAATATTGTGCTTGTTTTACCATTGACAATACTATTGTCACCCAACCATAGGCCAAAGCCACCCTCTGAGCACCTTAACCTTGACAAAGAATCACTCTGGAAGAAAACCCTAGGCTAGATAGCCAAAAAAAGGGTAGTGCACCTTTCCCCAAGGATAGCGCATCAACAAGAGCTGATCAGATAGTCCAAACCCTAACCAAGAGATAGTCCAAGCCAAATGTGATCTACTAGCTACAACAACTACAATGGAAGCTCTCCTCAAACCTGCACACAATACTGGTTACTGCAATGCATAGAAGTTGTTGCTCTGCAATTCTAAGACTGCCTGCCAGAATGAGAATTGGCCTCCTTTATTTATACTAGTTCTGGCTAACTGTCTGGGCTGACTTCTCATTCTAGGTATCTGTCTATTTAGTATATATTAATTCTTTTGGCTGACTTGTTCTAGAGCCAACATGTCTTCTAGGGTTATTATCCAACTCATTAGGGTTTCTTCTTTCTTTCTGGAGTCTTCTATTCTCGTCAGGTTTGTTGGGTATGTGTTATATTCTATGCATGAGTAGTATTGTCTGAGCGTCTGCATCGGGTGCGTAGGGGGGTTAGAGGGGGGGGCACACATATTTCCGGGATGACATATTACCGGGATGACATATTTTCGGGACGACATATTACCGGGACGACATATTTCCGGGACCACATGATATTAGGTGGTTTTTCGGCTCATGGTTTTTTGCCGATGGTTTTCTATTTCCGGTTAAGGAATTAGGGTTTTGGACTAATCCAAGTCATTGGGTTAGGGTTTTGGATGTCGTTGGCTCCTATATGTATATTTTATTGTAAAAAATGTAACACAATGTATGAATATAATATATGTTGGTTTTCCCGGTTTGGGTTTCCAAGTGAAAAATCTCTATGAAATGTTTGTATTTGCCATTGTATCTTTTCTGTTCTTTTCTTAATATCAGTTTGCAGTAGGTATTGTACAAGGTTAGAATTTACAAGGTTTACATGTGGAGGTAAATACCTCCCACAACTACCATAATATCAACACCTACAAATCACAAGAACTTTGCATTGTTTAAGGAAAAGGAAAATTCCAGGTAAACAATTGTAGTCTGTAAATTTAAACCTACTCGTATTGTCTTCTTCTCCAGAATTCATTCTATGCAATAGAAGGTGTATCTATTAAGATAACTCATTTTATCTTTATGGTATTACTCCATTAGACTTAATAGTATTTCTATGGGAGTTTTCCATTAAGTCTGTATATGTATTGACTATCTACGATCTGAAACAATTTGTACTGGCTTCACTAGGTATTACATCTACCTCATTTACAAAATCTCTTAGATTTAGGATTCAAAATAAAATTGATTTGTTTGAAGAGCGTCTGTCAACTATATATTTACTCATAGTGTAGAGAGGGATTTCATTATGAGTTAGTTTTAGTTTTAAATATGAACATTAGTCTCTAATCATCTTGGATTACTGTAACATCACTTATTTAAAGGTATCTACGCCTCTTCCTTTAAAACATCGATGATTGAGTTTATCCTCAGAGTACTAAAATACCTGAATGGTCAATCAACTTGAGAATCCCTTCCTTCCATTGTGTTTCAGGCTTTCCCCTCTGATTTGTCTTTTATATAACTATATATTGGGTATGTCGTATTCTGGGAATAAGAACACTAGAGAAATATATAGGGATTTTGAGGTTAAATGTTATTAAATAAAAAAAAAATTTAAATAAAAATTCATGTATCATTCCTGTTTTTTCACTTAACTTATTTTACAACGTAATTTTGTTCTATTCAATGGTTGGGAAAAAAATTGTCCCGAAGGATGGAATGAGGAACCGATGATGGGTTTCTCTCTTGAATTTTTGTGAGGGAACCCATCAGTTGGCGTTAAATCCCCCTTCCATTTCATGCCTCAAGTATTCTATGGAGAAAAATAAACGTCAACCATAGTTTCGTACTCGACGAAAAACCAAAGATGAGTTTTTATTTTCCTATTTTCATTCTTGAGAGTTTTTTATATATTCTGTCGTTATTTCCTCATTAGCAACAATCTCCTAAAATATTATTTATTTATTTTGTAGATGGGATCTCGCCATTGTGGTTGTGCAAGGAAATATTTTCACTGTGAAAGGTATTCAGGTTTCACCTTTAGAATCCCTTTTCTTAGCTCATAATTCTGAGATTTTGGAATTTGATTATGTAGAGAAAATCCATTTCTGGACTGGCTTTCAACATCAACATTGTTGAGATTATGTACCTTGGGAAGTGTTCCATGTATGTTTGTGAGCTCCTAAACACATGTGAGAAGTACTATGTGCTTTTTTCCTTGTACTTTATATCTAATTTAACTTTGACTTAGGAGATTTAAGTCAAAAGTGAAATTTTGTCATTTTAGCCTAAATGACTATTAATTCACTTTGTGGGTGAATTAGGAGACATAAAGTGGACTTAGGGAACTTAACCCAAAGTGGATTTAAGAGTGATATTATTATGAGATGATCTCAAACTTTGATTGGACATGAGATACTATGATCACAACTGTCCATATTTTCGGTTTCCTTATGGAGGTTCAAGAGGGGTGCAAAGGGAAAAGGAGAGCTAATTCACTCATGTGTTCACTTGGAGATTTTGAGAGAGAGCATGTAGATGAGTTTGGAGGATAGAGTTGAGGAAATATTGGGCACTTCTATCCGTGGAGGAAGCCAACAAGATTAGGTCCTCATTTATTTAGTGGGGTTGTTCTTTCTTGGAGGAGGGCGCACTTGTTGAGGAGGGCGCATCATCAGCAGGGAGGAATTTTAGAGATCGGTTTGCGGTGAGGTATATTTCAGTGGGAAGCTACATCTTAGTATCAAAGCACTGTGGGAAATATTGGGCACTTCTATCCATGGAGGAAGCCAAGAAGATTAGGTCCTCATTTATTTAGTGGAGTCGTTCTTGCTTGGAGGAGGGCACACTTGTTGAGGAGAGCGCATCATCAGTAGGGAGGAATTTTAGAGCTCAGTTTGTAGTGAGGTCTGTTTCAGTGGGAGGATACATCTCAGTATCAAAGTACTGTGGGAGGTTTTCTCCATCAGAGCTTCCAGTTGGCAGAGATCTCCAGTTAAATGGTCTAGAAAACATTTATGGAGGGTGCACTTGCTTCAGTTGGGATTTTATTATAGCTTGGTTCAAGCTTATATTGTATCAAGTTCCTATATTTATTTTACTTGTTGCATTCCTCCTTTTATTCTCCACATATATACACTCATATTCCAAACTAGTTTTCCCCGGGGGGGGGATTTATCTAGGGTCATGTTGACCAAATTTTTTTTTCTTTCATTTTCATGTGTGTTAGTGTTTAGAAAAACAATATTTTCAACAGTAAATATCTCTAGGTGTGTTACATATATTTTGGTATGAATTTGCTAACATCTTGGTGACTAAAATTACATGTTAGAAAACCTAAATGGCCTATGTAACTATTAAAAAACAACGAAGAAGTTCTTGAATAGTTTGATGTTATACAACAACAAACCATTGTTAGACAGTTGAAACTTAGAGCCAACTTGAGGTCAAAGACATACCTAGTTGGCATCTTGTTAGGACATGGAAAATGTTCATGGTATCAGAGCTTGGTGGTTGATTTATATTGAGTTTTGGAAAGAATATTGAGGGACTGTTTTAGACACCTTTTGGGAAGATTTTGAGGAAAAACATTGATTGAGTTTAGTGGCAGCTTGTTGGCATATTTTTGTGGAGGGTTGTAGAGCAGTTTTTGGAATTTTTTTCCAGTCTCTTTTCACACCTGCATGGTAGGAGTGAAGCTGATTTTTCACAACCTCTTTTCACACCTATATTTCTAGGAGTGAGGTCGCTTTTTGTTTGCCTCTTTTCACACCTGTGTTTACAAGAGTGACAGAACGTTCCTTTTTTGTTGCAGCATCATCTTGAGTGCAATTAACAATGATTTTAGCATCTCAGATTCTTGTGGAGGATAGGCTATCTAGAGCTAGCAACTAGTCGCCTTGGAATACCAAGATTGTCTTTGTCTTAGAGGAACTCAAACTATGGGATATATTTCAAGTAGTTTTTCCTACTCCCACTACTACTTCTCTCGCTTGTTAGAAGAGTTTAGGAAGAGGAACAACAAGGAAAATAAGACAATATGTGATGCAGTGCGGGGTCACATCATTCCCCACTTGACTTGGAAAGATTTGGAATTTGAGATGTGGGCATCTCTACGCAAGCTTTATGAGAGCTCTAATGAGAACTGGAAGATGGTTCTGCATGATCGACTCAGGGGTGTTTGCATTCTCAAGAGTGAGCCCGTGACTTCTTTCCTTGGTTGATACACCTAGATTAGAGACGTGCTTGGAGTCATTAGAGAGGTGTTGGACCCAAATTATATGGTGAAAACATCCTTAAACAATTTTACCAAACCATGGGGTCCATTCGTTCATGGAATTTTTTCCAGGGAGGTCATGCCCACTTGGGAAAGGATGTGGGATGATTTAGTTTAGAAGGAGACTAGACTTGTGTCAGAGGATTTTGGACAGAAGTAGACAATGCAGGGTGATGAGGATCTTGCTATTTGGACAAAGGTCAAGAAGAATACCGGTTGGGGAGGTTGGCAGGGTCCCAAGTTTGGGGCCCCACCACAGGGAGGATAGAGAAGCAGTGGGAAGAAGAGAGGCATGTGAAAAGTGAAGTGCTTTGCTTGTTAGAAGTTGGGGCACTATGTTGCACAGTGTCCCAATAGGAAGAAGCGGGGTGGAACCGCAGCTACAATAGAGGAGGAAAAGTTTTAGACTTCTTTTGAGAGAGGGTGTGCTTTCCTCATATGCTACACTTTAGTTGAGATGACACCTAGTATCTGGTATATTGATAACGGGGCTTCGAGCCATATGAATGGAGTTAGAGAGCACTTGAATTATCTCAGAGACACAAAGGTTAGGATGGATATTTCCCTCGAATATGACTCCTTGTTCAGAGTTGTTGGGATTGGAATTGTTACCTTTCGGAGAGATGGCATGCCACCTATATCGTTTAGGGACATTCTTTATGTCCCTGGGTTGAAGAAGAATTTGATTTCAGTTTCCACCCTCCAGGATAGAGGCATTTAGGTGTCATTCATAGGTATCGAGGTCTTCATACAACCTAAGGGGTACTCGCTTGCCTCGGGATAGGTGATTGGAGTGAGGAATGGGAAACTATACAAATTTATTTTTCATCCTCTTCATGCATTGGCAGTGAGAAGAGATAGCAACAAGTAGACATGTGAGATATGGAATCATAGGATGGTTGATCTCCATCATGGGGCTCTCGGATAACTGAGAGAGGTTGTGCCACTGTGCCACAGATCATTACAAAGCATCAGGATGTTTACAGAGGGTGTGCTCTTGGTAATTTTACCAAGGCCTGCTTCCCCAACAGTGACACCACATTAGCTGGGATACTAGATTTAGTACAGACAAATGTGTGTGGGCCCATGTCTTGGAAGTCCCTGAGTGGTTTTGAGTACTATATCACATTCATTGATGACTACTCAAGGAAGAGCTCGATCTATTTCCTGAAGACCAATAGTGAGGTCTTCAAGAGGTTCCAAGAGGTCAGATCTCTTGTGGAGAACCAATATGGAAAGAGGATCAAGGTATTGTGGTAGGATAAAGGAGGAGAGTATTCCTCCACTCAGTTTGTAGACTTTGTTTCCCAACATGGGATTAGAAAAAATATGACCGTAGCATACAACCCCCATCAGAATGAAGTTGCTGAGAGGCAAAACTGGGCTATCACCGGTGAAGCGAGATCCATGCTACACGATCAGATTTTTCCTCTCTACATATCGGCAAAGGTGAGTGCTATTGAAGTTTACTTGAAGAACAAGATTCCCCATAAGATATTGGGGAGAATGACTTCTGAGGAGGCCTTCACTGGTAGGAGGCCCGATGTCGAGCACATCAGGATATTTTGGTGCTTGACCTATTCTCATGTCCCATAAGAGAAGAGTACAAAGCTAGATCCCACAGGAAAGAAAGGGATTCTATTTGGATACTCATAGGTGTTCAAAGCCTATTGTATCTACATTCCGTCACTTAGGAGAGTGGTGGTGAGTAGAGATGTCAAATTTGAGGAGGATATGGATTTTCAGATATCTCTTAAGTCGAGAGTCAGTGTGGATGATGATGCAAAGGCACCTATTGATGTCTCAGATGGAGCACGGACTCAAGTTTTTGGTACACCAGTATCAGGGGTGACAAGGTTACCATGCACAGCTTTAGGGTCATAGTTAGAGGTTGTTCAGTTAGAGGGGGAAGAGGCTTTAGGATCTTAGAGTGTTGAGACTAGAACTGAGGATGTTACTCTTGGGAAGAGACACCTTACTTATCCATTGACAAATTCAAAGAAGAGGTGACCTAGATGGTTTCAGGAGACCCTAAAGGAGGCCAAGGAGAACTTAAAGGAGCCCAAGAGCCATGTCAGAGAGAGTATAACTACATTGAAACTTGAATCATATTTGGCTTTAGTGACGAGTATCACAAATACTGAGCCATAGACATTTATGCAGGTAGTGGATGACTAAGAGAGAGATCATGTTATAGGAGTATGACTCCATTGTGTGCAACAATGTTTGGGAGGTGGTTTTGAGGCCAGTGGGAAAGTCATTTGTGACTTTGAGGTGGTTGTACAAAACCAAGTATGTTGCAGATGGCATCATAGAGAAACACAAGGCCTATTTTTTGGTGCGAGGCTTCTCTCAGATAAAGGGAGTCGATTATGATGAGAAATTCACACCAGTTGCAAGCTACACCTCGATCAGGAGCATTATCTCCATAGCGGAAAAGATGGGTTGGAGGATTCATCAAATGTATGTGAATTCCACATTTTTTAATGGATTTATAGATGAGGAGGTTTACATTAAGCAACCATATGGGTTCGAGGTGAGTGAGAGAGAGACTTCTGTTTTCTAACAAAATATTGGATATTTCCACCATTATTTAACCTTAAAACAATTATAAAGTAGTGAAAAAATGCATTGAAAAAAGAAAGTAAACAGTTATACATTAAAATCCTTGAAATATTAAAATCCTTTAACAATATTTTCTCTATGAAATAATCTTCCATAAGAAATTCCATACCGTAATAAAAGATTCAACGCACACGAACAATCCAATTCATCATGGTAAAAATCACAAAATTCCATACCATCATAAAAGATTCAATGCACACTAACAGTCCAATCCATCACAGTAACAATCACATAATTCCATACCATCATAAAAGATTCAACGCACACGAACAATCCAATCCATTAGGGTAACAATCAGGGAGAGAAATCACAACATTGTTACAAGATCATAATTTGTACAACATCGTTATAGGATCGTAATTTGAGAAACTTGTCTAAAACATCCTCTTCCTAATCGAAGTAAGAAAATTTGATGTACACCCAATCATAGTTCAGTTGAATATAATTCCTGTGAAAAGACATTATAAATTATTAGATTTATAATATTATATAATCAATAAAGATTGGATCAATAAATTGAACTATTTAAAAATTAGATCAATCATATAAACTGTGTTCTAAACAGAAAATCAGAAGATCAAATTTGATTAAACCCTCTATCAAGTTATATTCCAGGGAAGAAAGAATCCCTAATTTGTTTTATAAAAATGAACAAATCCTATTTGTTTTGGTTATTGAACCTATATGCTTGTTGCAATGGATTTCACTACGAATCCCACAAATTCCATACTTTACAGTCATATAAAGATGCTACGTGAAATATGAGGACTCCGACAACTTTTGGGTTGGGTGACATGATTTGCTCACAGACCAGCTTCTAAGGAAACCTATTGACCTCAACCATAAATTTATAATATCCATATTGTTGGAAATTTTTCATGGTAAAGATTTAGGATTTGGTACTAGCTGTGGAGAATGGAAAATACAATCTAATTACAACAAACAAGAAATGATACCAGTAATTTAATGGAGCCATATGATAGAGTCAGCGGTTTTCTTGAGCAAATGAGAAATGTTCATAGACCTTCCACCTGGAACTGAGAAGTTCCATATCAAAATATAATGTAAAAAAGAAAAATAGATCTACACTATATATGTTTTTTGGGAATTTGCATGGAAATCACGTTCAATTTCACTCTTAATACATGCAAACATTAGATATTCTCTTGCAGATTTTTTCTATAGACTGACCAAGATTTGGACCAGATTAGATGACTTAAGAGGAAGGGAACAAATTTCTTGTGTGTTTTTCTAGAGAAATTCATCATGCCATTGTGAAAAAAAAACTACCCTAAACATTCCATAATTTTCTTCTCATTAATGCAATGTTAGATGTAAAAATAGCCGACAGAAGCAGTGCAAAATTAGAAGGAAAATTAATGACTCACAACATTGAACGCACTACTTTGAAGATGAATGTGAATATATTGGAACAACATAGATTTTGGACCAAGAACAAAGTCCAAATCAGTCATTAAAAAGAGATGGGGATCGGTGTTGTTGCCTCTCCGTGTTTCCTTAATCAAGATAGTCACATTCTAGTTGACTATCTTACTAGACCACACTACCACCAAACAAATGAGTGACATTCATGGAAAATCATTTCAAATGTCAGTTAGAGAATGCCAAAGATAGTTCTTAGAGTTTATCAAAGTTTTAATAAATGAACACAAAGTTCTCAAAATTTGTTGTATTAGTAACGACTAGAGTGCGAAAATGCAATAAACGAGGTTGTGATTGGTGTGAAAAACAAAGCTACACTATATATCAAAATCAAAATGTAAGAAAAAGAAAAGAGAATATTATAATTCATGCATGAAAATCAAAGAGAATATTATAATTCATGCATTCCATGTTCAAATAATTACATCCAGGTTATGTGCATTGCATACCATATTTTTCTTCAAATTGAATTGAAGATGAACCTGAGCAACATACTGAGGCTTGAACCATCACCACAGTCGATTCTCCATGGTCTTTGTTGCTACAATATACAAAAATTAGAAGAGAAATATGCAATGACATCCGATCATTCTTTCCATGCCGACCCTACTTTCATACGCCTCCGATAAGGTCTTCTTTGTTGGATCAAAAAGCTTCGTTGGATTCTGTTGGATCAAAAAGTTAAACGACTAGATCAAAAAGCTTCGTTGGATGAAAAAATAATGTCTAACAATGTCAGAAGCTCTTCTTGTTTGAAAATATTCCTCCACTCGCACCCTCAACCAGATCAATCTGAGGACATGGCTGACACATACATATTTCTCTACGATGAGGAGATCCACGGTTTTCATATTTTTAACCATATCGATGTCTCCCAAAGACCCTCCATTCTTTCACGACATAGAAATGAATGCAATCCAATGCTTCTTCATACATGTTTTGTATTTTTGTCCATATATATATATATATATATATATATATATATGGTCATGTGAATAGAGAGAAATATATGAGATAATGGACTTATTATACTTGGGTATCACATCTCTATTTAGCACTTTTATAGTCATTTCGTTACTTTTGTTGTTGAATTATTCTTGTACTTAGTAGCATCATGTGGGGCATTTTTCAGCTATATTGGTTGCACTACCATTTTCAATGTCCTTGGTCAAGGAGACAACACCCCCCCAATATTATTTATGAGGCACCTTAACGAGTCCATCCATTGTATCATTAAATGAATCTTGTTGCATTACCATTAGCTTGTTAGAAATTTGATATTGTACTCTCATAATTGTTGGTTTAGCCTAGTTTTTTAATTAGAGTATTCTAATCCTACAATTTTATGGAAATTACAATATGTTTGGTAATC
>ML817869.1:32375-58100 GCA_009831015.1 Picea engelmannii | reverse complement strand
TGCTCCTGTCGACATACCTCTTAGAACAACCTTCTTCCCATCCTGATCTATGAATCCCATTTCCAAGGTTTGGTAGTTGGTAGTGATTTTTCCCAAGGTAATCATCCACTGAACTCCTAACACCACATCTGTGTCTGATAGGTAAACCACATAAAATGTGTCTCTCACTGTGTAGTTGCCTAAATTCATCTCTAAGTTTGGAACTCTGTCTAGACACTCCACTGTGTGGCCATCTTCTACCACAACATCAAACCCCTCAAACTCCTCCGTCTGAAGTGTCCATCTCGATACTAGTGAAGCATCGATGAAGTTGTGGGTGCCCCCACCATTTATCAGGGTGATTTCCTATTGCCCCTAAATAATCCCTCTAATACGGAGGGTATCATACCTGGGAACACTAGAAAGGGTCTCTATTACACCTCCCTTTGCTGGTTTCCTCTTGTTAGCCTGTTCTGGCGGTTGTGGGACTACTGGAGGATGGGCTCCTGTCAGTGTCGGTGGTCTACGGGGAGGCTGCTCCTCTGATGGTGTTGACTCCTCCTCTGAACTAGTGGATACACTGTCCTGTTCCTCCTCCTCGTTGTCCACACTGTCTATTGCTACCTCAATATAATGAATCTCTCCTTTGCCCATGCACCTGTGGCCTGGGACCCAAGGATCTCTACAGCTGAAGAAAAGCTTCGTCCTCATAAGCTCTCGCCTAGTCTCATCATCCAACTTCTCCTTGCCCTTCCATTCTCTCTGGAATGGCTTCCTGTCTTGATCCCTCTGGGGCACAAATGGTTTGGAGAAAGTTTTAGTCTTTGGCACTGAGTCTGCCAGATCTCGAGTGCGAAGGATGGCATCCTGCAAAGTGGGAGGCCTGTATGCCTTCACCCATCCTCTCAAAGGCTCTGTGAGTCCTTATGAGAATAGCATGATCATCCTGGGCTCTGATATATCTGTCACTGCCATGGCTACCTGCTGAAACTCTGTGATGAATGCCTCTACTGTGCCAGTTTGTCTCAATTGGGCTAGATTCTTGAAGTGTATCTCGGGATCCTTCCTGTCAAACCTGTCCATGAGCCTATCTGTAAACTCCCTATAGGAGGTGATGCGACTATGACCCAATGTCACCAGTCCATGATACCACCACTCATGTGCCTCAGCCTCAAAGTGTAAGGTTGCGAAACGGATGGCCTCTGTCTTGGTCATCTGGTTGATCTTGTAATATGTGTCTAGCTTATGTACCCAAGCTTTGGCGGTGTATTTGGAAGATCCGTCGAAAGAAGGGATGGTGAGTTTCCCAACTTTTCGGATGAAATCGAGGTTATGCCCCTGCTGTTGTTGTGGTCCTCCCCTCTGCGGCTCTCTGGGGCAGTTCCTGAGTTTGAGTCTACAGTACTCGACTAAGGTCATGTCCTGATGGAAGTCACGACCCAATGCTGCATACTCCCTCCTATACTCTGCAATGTCGTCGACATGAGTGGGTGGCCTCTGTGCTATTGGTGGCGGTGCTACTAATGGGGGTTCCCTTTGGAAATTGGGAAACAAGGGTCTGGGAATCCTACTCGCAGAGGTGTATGTGCGAGAGGGTGACTTGGGTCTACTGCCTGCTCCCGATTTTCCCTGTGTTGCATGCGAGACTTATGTATCTGGGGTGCCCACTCTAGCCAATCTATCAATCACCTATGCCAAGGACTGAGACATGGTCCGTTGACTAGCTAACATATCGTTGATAACCTGCATGAAAGCTGCCTCTGGATCTACGGGGGCCTTTCCATTACCCTCTGGTTGCTCATATCTATCTCCTAGCATCCTCTCTATCTCGCGCTCAGCCTCACGCTCTGCCCTTCTCTTTGCTTCTCTGTGTGCCTCTTCCTCTTCCTCTGAGCTAGGAGGAAAAGGGGGAAAATCAGGCCTATGCCTTCTTTCCTTATGCCTGTTGTAAGTGACATATTCTTCACCTACTTGTTCACGGCCCTTTGGGTCTTCTGCTGCACTCATTGTCTTTATTCATAGGCTGGCAGGACTAAAGCTTTGATACCACTGTAATGTTCCTGACTTGGCTAGTCTAGGAAATGCTGCTAATGTGTGTGTAGGATCAAAGGTTTACAGCATATAAATGATCATACAAATAATAAACGCGACAAAGGACTGTAAAGTTTGTATTATGATATCTCTGTGGATTAGAAAATGGCCGAATGCGGCTGAATAAACTGACAATACTTGACTAGATCAACAAACAAAGGATCTTAGCCAGGATACAAATAAGCAACTACGGATGAATAAAATAACAACACTCGGCTAGATCAAAAGACAAAAGGATCTTAGCCAGAATACAAATAAGAAACTAAAAGATAATACCTGAAATATGGGAGCACTGCAGAATCAATGAAGAATGATGGAAGACCTAGATGATCTTCCCGGTGACTAGGGTGTGTCTTTCAACATCGAAATCAACCAACTGGTGTCTTCCTCCTGGAATACACTGAACTATCTCTCCTAAGATGCGTCTCTTCTCCTCAATGACAAGTCATAATCTGCATAATACTAAATTAGGTCGCTAACCCTTCCTTTATAGCTTTCCAAAACCCTAAATCATGCTGAAACCCTAATTCACTGTTGACTTCCAAAACCCTAAATCATGCTCAAACCCTAATTCATTGTTGACTTCCAAAACCCTAAATCATTGTTGAAACCCTAATTCACTATTGACTTCTATTTTTAGCTCATAATGACTTAAAAACACTTTTAACCCTTTTTAGCTCAATGTCACTTTCCAGATATAACACCTGTGACTGGAGTGACCTCTAGTAACCCTATTTACCCCTCTTTGGCCCTCACTATAGTCTAACGGGGCAGTTTAGACCATTAAGCCTTCTCTTTGGAGCTCCTATTTGGAAAGAGACATTACATATGCTATGGCATCCCTTCACTGTAGTGGGATTGTGGGAGGTAAATCCAAGTGCTTGACAATGGAAGCTTTTGACAACAACGCCTCTTGAATGGGTGAGAAAATACAACATAGAATTTCAGTCATATGAGATCGCGTCAGCTTACGACGAAGATCAAAGAGTGAACATCATTGCAAGGAATGGATCGATCAGAACGATAATGCTGGAATTGAATTTGGATACGAAAGAATGGAAGATGTTACAGTCGGATAGGATTGCAGAAAACAAAAATCCGTCCTCATTAACATCAATAAGTGACTCTCAGAAGAGAAATAAGGGTGTCAAGGCTTTTCACATGAAATTGAAATTCCGCACAGCCATATAAAAGCGTGCACGGCACTGAATTTTGGCAGAATGGAATGAGTCGTCGATGTAAAAGATGTGATGCAGGCTTCAAACTTTCACACCGAGATTCTTAGGGCTTACAACTCATATTCTGCAAACCAGTAAAGTTTACTCTAATTTCAAAGTCATTTCTAGGTCAAAAGAGAATTTTCTACTAATTGAAATTATTTTTTAGGTCAAAAGAGAATTTGCTACCAATTGCAAGTAATTTTTAGGTCAAAAGAGAATTTGCTACCAATTGCAATGCTTCAAAAGAGATTTATTAAGATACCATTTTAGTACCATAAGTTTGTCTGTAGCATGGGTTTTCATATGTTTGTCAATTATATTGCAATTCATGTTTGTCAATTATATTGCAATTCAACAGGGCTTAGGATGTTTTTATTTTGCAATTCAGCGGGGCTTAGGATGTTTTTATTTTGCAATTCAGCGGGGCTTAGGATGTTTGTAGTAGTTTAAGGTATTTATAAACTTTCTTGAAGGTCATTGTTTAAAAGAGATAATAGTCTTTAAAATATATATTTATGAATTAGAATGGCCATGCAAGTGGTTATAATATGATTTGTAAATTAGATATAGCATCTACCCTTCCATTAATATTATTTGAAGGTCATTGTTTAAAAAAATAATAATCTTTGAAATATATATATTTATGAATTAGAATAGCCATTCACATTCAAGTGGTTATAATATGATTTGTAAATGAGATATGGCATCTATCCTTCCATTAATATTATTTTTTAGCATTAATGTCTATATTTTCTCTATTATTTCTCCCCACCCCCATATATAGTGTCTAACATATTAGGGTTCATCAATATTTGAACATATTTGTTTAGTATTTCATCTTTTTTTGGAGGAGAACTATGCATTTCCACTTATTTTCATGTAGGTAAAGTTTTTATAAAAATAATTAGTAATGTTTAACATGATCATAGATAAAGCTAAATAGAGAGATCCCTTTAGATGGTCCTTATTAAGCATGGCAGGTTCAAAACCTATCTTTATTAAGAAGATACACCAAAAAATCTAGCTATGATAACTGTTGGTGTGACCCACTTTATTAAGTCAAAAGGATTACACATATTGACAATGGGCACATTTAATAGGTTTTTAGTGCTTAATAAGTGTTTTTACTTTTACTTGATCATATATTTAAAATTTACTATGGTGGCTAATTTGAGTGATTAGGCTAGCCTAAACCTTTAGGGTTCACCAACCACTAGTTTGAGGCTGTGCTAGTTTTAATGAGTAAAGAACATCTTTTGTCATGTAAATAAGTTAATATTTGAAATAGCATTGTCTAGTTGTTCTATGAAACGAAACTATTTTTTTTCACCGGAATTAGGGTATACAAATTTACAAGAATCACTATTTTTTATTGTTCAAAATCCATTTCTAAATGCAAAAATAGATTCAACATGCTGAAAAACCCTTTGAACATTCAGGATATACAAAAATAATCACTACAATTTTTTACCTGATTTTCGGACAAATGTCTTCGAAAAAAAATAATCCTTTCATAAAAAGGTTTAGCCTACAACCTTTGAAATTATAACCTTTGATTTATTGTGATGACAAAAAATATTCTTACCAACATATAAAATCATGTTATTAAAAACCAATTTATAATTAAAAGAATATTAATTCTAACCATTTACAATAGGTGTAAACCCCTCCACCTAAAACCTATAATTAAAAAAGGCTATCAATTCTGAGCATTTCAAACTATTAATCCTGACCATTTCCAATAGGTGCAGGTCCCTATACCTAAAAATGAAAATGATTCATTTTGTCACGGGTGTACCTGTTATTAAAATAAAAATTCATTCTAGGCGTTTACCTACTTCCCGAGTGTAGATCGTCACGGGTGTACCTGGTATTAAAATAAAAATTCATTTCAGGCCTTTACCTGCTTCCCGAGTGTCTATCGTCACGGGTGTACCTGGTGTGCAAGAAGCCAAAGGTGGGGTTGGCGACGATGAGCGCCCGCCCGCCATTACTGCCGCCATTATCAGCTGCTTCCCTCTCCCTCCTGTTCGACGCCACAGCAAACAAGAATTGGCAAACATTATGCCTATTCTTTTGAAAGAGACGGACAATAATCAATTCTTTTGACAGAGACAGATAAAGATAGGTACAGGTAGCCTCTGCTCGAATTCTCTTTCATGGTATTAGGCCCGTGAATGCGGCGTTCGCATGTCTCTGTCGCGCTGATCGAATTTCCCATTGCTCGCGGTGGAAGACAGGCCGTTAAGCTCTTTCACGCTGCTGAAATTTGTTTTATAAGAGTGAGTGGCATCAACATGGTTTATACAATTATCTGTGTTTGACATCGGCTCTGCTCTGTGATATATAGATAGATTTAAATAGGTGAAGTAAGCAGAATCGACACGAATCCTTACGAGATGGATTCGGGGTATCCGGACTCTGTGGACTCTTCACCCTGCTCCAGAGAAATCGATTCAGATCATAGATGGGACGCCAGAGATTCCGTAGGAGGCTTCCGGTACCGACTGATGTGCAGCTACGGCGGCAAAATCCAACAACGCTCCCACGACAACCAGCTTTCATACGTGGGCGGGGACACCCATATTCTGGCGGTGGATCGCAACATTGGATATGCAAGTATGAATGCCAAGCTTTCGAGTCTGTGGGCAACTGGCGTTTCGTTCAAGTACCAGCTGCCGAATGAGGATCTGGACGCTCTGGTTTCTGTTACAAATGATGAAGATATGGAGAACATGATGGTGGAGTACGACAGATTACAGAAAATAGGTGACAGATTCTCCTGGCTGAGGCTCTTTGTGTTCGCAAATAAGCCCGACTGTTCATCGCAGAGCAGTTTGGGGTCGGTGATGGAGGAGACGAAGCAAGATAATTCGTTCGTAGATGCGCTTAATGTCGGTCCCGTTAGCAGATTATCGGAGAATGCCCCGCATGGGCCTTGGATCCATAATATACCCAACTATTCATCTAGGCTGGAAGTCATTGGGGGTAAGGGTGATTGCAGCTCGGCTCAGAGAGGTTATGCAGCTGATCAGACGAACACCAAGGAACAGGAACTTTATATGGGAAGAGAGTTACAGCAACAGGATGTTCAGTCGGCCCCGTATTCTCCGATCATCGGGTATTCATCTGTTGATTACATCGCCTCAGCTCCTGCACGAATAAACACATCAGCGCCCCATCGGGGCTCTGATTATAGAGTATCAAAACAGGCTGAGATGGGTGTACATCTCGGTCATGGTTTCGAACAGGATATTGATTCAAGAATTCAAGAATTTCAAAAGCTCCAACTGAGGCAACCGCAGGACCCGATCGCTTGGCCGGTGGATGATAACGCCAATCATAATATACCAGGTAGGAGAATATATTCAGATCCTGTAAGAGCTGTGAATTTGTCAAATCAAGATATGACCAGGCCCAATCCTGTGGATCTGGCCTATATGACTCAGCAGCAACAGATTCAGCAGAACCCGTCTCCATCGGAGTACTACGTGCACGACCAGGGATCCCATTTCGTTTCGCAGAACTACTGGCAAATGCAAGAACCCCACGGCGATCAACAGTGTCATCCCGTCTACTTCGTGCAAGCAGGAACTCCCATGCTGCAGCAGCCCATGAATGCCATTCGTCCAATGGGGCAACCAGTGCCTGGAAGCGGAGGCTATTATAACACAGTGCAGAGGATGTCCGCACCCATGCAGATCTACAGCCCTGAAGCGGCGCCGTTATCAAATCCAGTGACCAACGTTCTGCCAGGCGCGGCCATTCAGAGGCAGAACGGTTCAGACCCCACAGAACCACACAGAACGCTGATTCAAATTCCTGCTCCGGTTCCCAGGGGCCCGTATACATCGGTGCCATCGGAGCCCATGGCCAGCGATGTAAGAGTTGTGTACAGATCCACTGCGCCCGTTCCCCATGCACATACGGAGCCATACTCGTATCAGAATGTTGTCTATGAACCGAATGCCCGACAGATATACTACATGCAGCCACCTCCGGCCACGATTCCTCAAGATCAGTTGATGAATCCCGAGATGTGAACACCATCGAATTTCTTGCCTCTTCTTCAGAAACGCCTCAGAGAAGGCTGGAATTGGCAAGAGTTTCTCTCGCTGCCGATCTCGCACGTCTGGTTGGAGTTAGAGAGGACAATAGTAACCCTATAAACCTAGCTCCCACGTCTGGTTTAGTTAGAGAGGACAATAGTAACTCTATAAACCTATTATTGTATTTATGGTTAGATACCTAATCCTTAGGGTTTGAGTTACATTGTAAATATCTTTCTATCTATTGTTAGATATATAATTCTAACAATATAATTCTTAGGGATGGAGTTACATTGTAAATATCTGGATAACTATTAAACTTCGCTGGCATGTTTGGTTTGGTTAGAGACTACAATAGTAATCCTATAAACCTGTTATTGTATGTATTGTTAAGATATCTAATTCTTAGAAATTGAGCTATATTGTAAATATCTTGGTAACTATTAAGTCCTATAAACCTATTATTATAACAATTGAGCTACATTGTAAATATCTTGGTAACTATTAAGTTTTATAAACCTATTGTTGTATCTATGGTTAGATACATAATTCTTGAGAATTGAATTACATTGTAAATATGTTGGTAACTATTAAGTTAGGAGAAATATGAAGAATTGCAGGTTAATAGAAAGATTCATTTAATTTAGACTTTTTGAAAGATGAAACCAGAAATTATCTTCTCTTGTTAAGCCGAAAGGCGTACACTTATTGATAATGGGCACAATTAATGATCTTTTAACCTTATTTAACCTTCAACGTTTCATATTACCATAGACGGATTAAGAATTACCACAGAAGTTTTATTGCAAGCATTCTCAGCCAATACCTTTCGGCGTTCTCAGTCGCGAGTTAGCGGCTGTGCTAGTATATATCCTTTTGTATATATGCATTATGTGAGTTAATGAAATAATCAAGTATGGAATTACTAATTCTTTTGCCCATACTTGACTTGATAGTGGTATAATAACTTTATGATTCTCATGGGATAGCGCAGTTGGTGAGACGTGCATATACTCTCTCAGTTAGGGGAGAAGTCACGGGAGCCTTGTGTCCCTAGGGTTGGAGTTTAGCATCTCATATCATCCAAAAAGTGGAAAACTATCAAGTGAGTTTCCCGCTACATCTACTATTGAAAAGAAAAAAAGAAAAAAAACTACACGATTCTCTCATTTTTATTATAACTCCATGATTCTCTCCTTCCCTAGGCGTTTCACTCCCAGTGTGCAGAAACGCCCCCGTGCAACTGTCTCTCCGTTTATTCTTTATTCTCTCTGAGAGCTAGAGCCATCGTTACCTCTGTCTATCTCTCCTGCCCCGTAGTATGCCCAGCTTGTCATTTGAAATCTCCTTTGAATGAAAAGTTTGTTGAGGCCACAGATTGGTAACCCTAGTATCCTTCCACAACGTCCGCCAATTTGAATTTTGTTCCCTTTCTCCCCTGGTGTTTCCATTTTCTGAATTTCACCACTGCATTCTTCAATCCATCTCAGACCCACGAGAAAACACCGCAACTTCACCACAAATGTAGCCAGTATGTGGATTCCCATTATCATTTGAATTAATCTTGCCTGCACCCTTGATTTGGTCAGAACCCTATGTTCACTATCATATTAAATGTTATTTTCCATGGTCATGTTATTTCACTGTGAGAATCACAGACATTCATGCTTTAATTCATGTGCCCCGGTAGTTTGAGGAGTTCTTTCGGCTCCGATCATAATGGAAATCGAACAAGGTGGACTGCACAAATTGGAAGGATATGTTGATTGGAAGAAACGACCTGCGGAAAAGTATAGACATGGCGGATTGCTTGCTATTGTTTTTGTTTTGGGCTATGAGTTTTGCTCTACCCAATTGAGATTGAGTTTTCCTGTTGCAATCTACCCACTTGACGGCCCCCAAGGTCTTGAAGTCGTGGCCAAAGTCCTTGTACTTATAATCGCCTGCACTCTCCCCGAGTACACCACATTTTCACTCAATAAATCGTCTGGATATTGTATCTCGCCTTTCCTGTTCTGCGGAGGGATTTAACATTTTGAAGGCTTGTAGAAATCAAATTCGGGCATCCTGATGAAGTTTTCTGTGAAAACCTTGAAGTGTAACCACTTGGATAAAAAAAAATGCAAGTTCAAGGAGCACAAAATTCCTTTGGTGGACCCCATGAAGGCAATAAAAGAAGACATGAAAGAAAGAATTTCAAAGGCAGGGAAGGCAGGGGGGTAAGCATAATCTTATGGGAGAAGATCAAACACACGTAGTATCACAAAGAACACAAAGGTAAAACATCAGATCGGGCGAAAGGTAAAGCAATTGAATATGCTTAGTGTATTGTTGATCATTGCAATATTGGAGTAATTGAAGATTTGTTTTAACACTTTGATTCTTGGAGAGATGCATGGATGCTTGATAGAGGTGCAACATTAGACTTGATTTTTAAGGAGACTTCTTTGAATATGTCAATGACAATGTAGATGGTATAGTGTATTTTGTAGATAAATCATGCTTGACATGGATGCTTGACAAAGGTGCAACATGGGAAGTGGGAGACTTCTTTGAATATGTCAATGACAATGTAGATGATATAGTGTATTTTGTAGATAAATCAAGTCTCAAACCTTCGCACCTTTGGGCTTAAATTGCCTTGTATCCTGGATTTTCTTCTGCATGATGTGCTCTATTTTCCTTAGTTGTGAAAGAACTTGTTGTGTCTTGTGCATATAAGGTCACTTTATTTATATCTTTGATGGCAAAGTTGAAATAAGGAAGGCTTCAGACAATATGGTTGTTATGACATGATTGGAATATGTAATATTGTTGAAATTGAAAGAGACATCTACTCATACATATAATTTTGCATATCTATCATGTCCCATTTTTTAAGAGCCTAGCAAAAATTAAATATTTTATTAGTTATTTTATTAAATTTTCTAATTTAATTTGAAAACTAATATTTAATTAATTATTATTTAATTTTAAGTGACTCAAATAAAATATAACATTATAAAGTCACTTTATTAAGATAGAGTGCTCTTCTAGAAGCGTTAGAGAAGAATCTCTTTAGAAAGATACATGGAACCTTATAAGGAGAAGCGAGCAAGTCATTTGACGGAGGGTTTTGAGTACTTTGTGAGAAGAAGTTGGGAGAGCTTGCACTTGAACAAAGATTGGTCTATTTTTCTTAAGGCAACTAGATTTCTTGATTGGGACGAATTTTTATATGTTGGCTGAGTTATTTTTCTTAAGGCATGTAGATTTCATCATTGGAACGAATTTTTATATGTTGGCTGAGTTAGTTTGAGAAAGGGGGGGGCGAGTTTATGTTGAAACTGGGTCGAATCCTCTCTTAGAGCCCGAGTTATTCACTCAAAGGTCGTATTTATCAGCCGGGGGTTGAGTTTTCTTTATCTGTTGGTCGTTTTATCTTTGTGGGTGAAGCTTTGAGTCGTGGGGCTGAGTATTTGGGAATTGTGGGAGTTTCTATACATTCTGGGCGAATTTCTTTGTGGATGGCAACATCTTTTTGTTACTGAACTGAGTGTTGGGCAGTGAGGTCTGAGTCTATCCTTTGTGATTCAGTTAATATTATTTTGGGAGAATATCTTGAGTGTGGGGCTCGACTATTGCAATTTGGAGGTCGTGGAACACTTGCTGGGTGCACTAGACACTTGAGCAATTTGGAGGTCGTGGAACACTTGCTGGGTGCACTAGACACTTGAGAAATCAAGCTATTGATCTCTGGTGTGGTATACATTCTTGCTAGCTGATGTATTAGTGAAAGAAGTCGCCATTTGCTGTATATTGAGTTCTAGTAGGGCACCATACTTATTTCTGAGCAGCATTCTTCTCTGGGAGATCAGACTTACATTTTGGGTCGAGCAGCTATCAATCTGGTCGAACCTTTGCACCGGGGACTGTCTTTTCTCAATTTTGTTTATTGCTACAACAACACCAAATCTCTAGGCTTGCGTATATCTCTCTATTGTTGTGTATGCTACTCTAAACAAGTCAGAAAGTAGTTAATATTATTGTTGTAATATTGAATTATTCTAAAGGTTATTTTGAGAATATAACAGCCACTCAGAATAAAATAACAAGAAGGATTATTCCCATGATTTACTGTTAAACTATCTCTTTTGTCATGCATATATATTGCTGATGTTTCATATCAATAAATGTGTGCCATAATACCAAAATAACATGAGTTGAAAACTGTATAAGAAGATATCTCATAACAGTAGTCATAAACCACTATTGGACAATTGTTTCATGAAGTGTCTTCACAACAAACTTAGCAAAAACTCTTGAAATCCCAGAGGGAATATTATAGTGGTATCAGAGCATGATCTTCGACAGCTGTGAGGTTTGAAGGGAAGCCTTTGCAAGGCTAATTCATATTGCAGTTTGGGTACATATTTGTCAACTAGACGTGAGTGCAATTTAGAAGAAATCTCTGCTAATTGATTGTGGATTATTACTTCGGTCTGGACGATCACTTTGGTTGAAACTAGCATTCACTGGACAGCTTGAGGAGGAGATTATTGCAAGGTTTATGATCATTAGAGGAGTCTCTTTCAGGTACTATTCAGCTGCAATTAATGGCGTTTGATAATCGAAATGGAGTGAAGGGCGTGGGCATATGAGAGAAGATCGTCCTCTATCTTAGATTACAAGGTACTCACAAAGTCTAGTGGAAACTCTTGGTGTTCGCTCTTTGGAGAGATTTGATTTATCACTATTATTTGGAAGTTATTCTTAGCCTCTGTCTTCTATTATTTCCAAGTCATCTCAAGGAGTGTTAGATTCAAAATGAAGAAAAGAGCAGAAACATAATGTAAATAACTGAAGCAATCAAGAAATCACTATGAACAGAGATAAATAAACAAAGGCAGAAAAGGCATACTCTATTCATCAATACTTCTGTGTAAATGATCATGTACATATATAATACAAAAGACCATAACTGTCATGTAACTGTGTAACAGACTAACAATTAGGTTAACTTAACTAACCAACTAACTTATGATTAGTGTTTTAACAAGGAGTTGTTACCGATCTGGTATGTATTTTCTAACCAAGGCATGATTTAGAAGAAGAGCATATCCATTCATTTATGCCATGATTTAAGCTTTTTGAGAAGTGTTTTAGGGGGAAATTTGGAGCTGCAACATAGCTGATTTCCGCCCTTGGGAAGCACCTACAACCATACAATTTATATTTGCATAAACACTTCAGATCTGGTATGTCATGTATTAAAGTACATTATTATTATTTTATCAGGCAAGATCTGATTTGGTGATTGGTTATTTGGTTCTGATGAACTTCATCTATTCTATTCATACTCTTTCATGAAGAATGCCATCCAAACACTTCAGGAATGTATCTTAACAAGTTACACCAGTTGCACACCATGTGCTTGAGGAAACTTCACAAGTAACAAAATCGACCTTAAATCAGAACAGCAGCCCAAACTGGCAGTATAAGGGGGACATTACAATGCTCAATTGGTAATTGTTTATAAATCAAAGGTTGTCAATTTAGCAACAGAGCAATTAGTATAGAAAAGGGTGGATTCTATCTCATTCAAGCATCTGGAGGATTAGTAGGGAGTAGATTATGATTCAGCGATGATCAATGCCTCAAAACTATTGGTACTTACCTATTGGAGATCAGATTGCAGATCGACTTTGTCCCCATGCGCAAGTTGCAGCCATTGGGATGCAAACTGCCTGAATAATTACATCTACCATCCAAACAAAGGATTCATAACAACAAGAAAATTAGATGGTGGTAGATCTAGAATTCTAAACATAGAGACAGGGCAACCTAATACATTACCCAAATCAACATATAATAGAGGCATTTAAACATCTAGCTCAAGTCCTCAACAAGGAACGATAAATCGACCGAAATATTCGGAGGTAACACAGTTCTTTGATGGAGCAGAGAGCAGGACAAGACAACAGACCTTTCATAAAAAGATGCCACGATATTCTTCAAAGCAAGCAACCGAGGGACCTACAAAAAGAAAAGGAAGTGGAAAATGGATATTTTCCCGAGGATCAAACTTGAAACGAGTGTGTTCAGAAGACATTCTCACTAAAATAGAGGAACTAGATTCCTATTTGCAGAAAGTAGACCAAGTTCATTGGGAGGTTTTGAATTGGGCTCTAAAGCCAACATTGCTTTCCTTAATTCAACAAAGTTTTTTGGGGCACCCTAGTAAAGAGTGTTAACACTGAGTAAATTGTTGGGATGAAGAAAAAATGTACAAAGGTAACCTACAAACCAACTTTAAGACTAGAAGCTAGCCCTTCCAATCTAGAGAGGGCTCTCTCTGAGACTTGATCTCTGATAGATAGACTTCTTTTGAACTGATGGCTAGGTTTAGATGATTGAGGTAGTTTTTTCAAGGTTTGTTGGCAAGGAGGTATAGTATCTCTAGGGCTATGGAGTAAACCCCTGAAAACAAAAGAAAACAATGACTGGTAGGTAGAACTCTCAGAGGAACAAAGGATAAATAAGGTGATGAACTTTCAGTTTTGAGTTTTATTATGTAGGGTGAAAGAGGAACATAAACACATAGCAAAATCAGAGAACCATGAAAGATGAATTATGTCCTTAGTTAAGAAGATAAACAAAGTTTAAATCACTTAAGTCTAGAGCAACATTTGATGAATTCTAGACCCTTAATTATCCAATTTAAACAGAAGAAAAGTGAAGATGAAAGTAAGTACACAAGAAATGCATACAAAGATAAGAGAACAATCTTCAGATCACCACCATTAGAATATTTTTCATAAGAGTTCAGGACTTCTTCATTTGTATTTCTATTAGATTCAAAAAATTACAATGAAGATCAAAATGTCTAGATACTTCTTCCAACTTGCCCCTCTTTACATCAAAATAATCAACATATATAGAAAACTAATGCCACACTTAGATGCTAAGGTTCAAACTACTATATCCTAGAATCATGGATTTGTTTTCTTTCAAAGAGAACAACAACTTCTACAATATTTACTAAAAATAGAAAATCTGATTTTGCCAATCATAACATAGCCAAAATATCCTTTACAATCGTAGATCTTGAGAAAAATTTGACCATGTGATTGTGATGAGTTATCAGGTCCATCTAGGGAGTGCCTCAAGTCATCATGTGTGCTGCTAGACAACTCTGCCACCTTTGCGTAGCGAATTCTGGTTACTGCTATGCAAGTGTTGGCTACAACATTTGTGTAGTGACTTTGCGTAGTGAATGTCCATTATGTGGTTTCTCGTGCAGATCCAGGTGTAAAAAAATGGTTGGGAACCATGCCTCTACCTAAAAACTTGTATGCCTTTCATCATATATCTTCCTTTTTCATCAGGTGAGCTTACAACATTTGCGTAGCAAATATTCACTACGCAAGTGTTGTGTATGACTATTTCTTGATTAAGACAACATACTATGCACAACAAATATTCACCTTGGTGAAACAACCCTTCATCAACATCAAATGTATATTTTCCATAGCTTTGATGATGTAAGAAAAACTTTGACATGGTTCCATACCCAAAAAGGAAAAAAATAGGGCTTCCTCACTCATATTTCTGCAACTTCAGCAAGGAGATTTAGCTTGTCCTTACCTTCTTCATCCAATTTCACTTGTAATCTTAAATCCATGTTTTCTTTTCTCAATGGCATGTTCTGTCTCTTTAAATTTCCCACCTAACTGAACAAGGTTGCATTCCTTTTCAGCTTTGATTGAGCATTAGAAAGGGATGCACATGCATTTTCTCTAGTTGATATGCATTCTTTGAAATGTCTCATGGCTCTGTCATATGATAACCTCCTTTCTTCCCTAAGCTTAATGATTTCATCTTAAGCTTCTCTTAGCTTCTTATTCAACTGTCTTATGTTATTTTCTCCTTCTGTGGGTGAAGTAGGTGATTTCTGACTTGTTGCTTGCTTGCCCTGTATGTCTGGACTAATCTTCATGGTTGAGGACCTTGTCATAGGTGATGTGGGTTTGGATACAACTACAGTCTCAAGACCTTTCCTGATCTTCCTTCCCTTTGAAATTTCTTTCATAGGACTTTCTTTTCTCTATGGTGTTTGTGCTTCATGAGTCTTCTTTGTTAGTTTCCTTTTCAATTCCCTGTTCTCTTGGTAGAGTTGGGATATAATATGTTGATCTTTCTTGAGTTGTTGATGCATCTCTTTGACATATGAATCTTTCTCCCCTAACCTATGACTCAACTTTGACACATAAATTCCCATTTTGTGACATGATATTAAAGTAGAAAGACAAGGACCTGTACAAATCTTTCAACATGATGGACTCTTATACCCCTTGATGGTGTATTATGAGATAGACAAAACACCTTTGACTCAAAATTATGACTTAACTCTCTATTGACATGCATATTACCCTTAAATTGATCAATGAATTCATGAACAAAACACACTCACTATGACTCATTTAGGAATTCCTTGGTCTTCCCAAAACCAAGGTATGACTTTACAAACTCTGAAAAAACTCCCAACTTTACTAAAAAATGAAGATGCTAACATTTGGCTCCAATGGGGATGCTATCCTCCCTATGAGGTAGAAAAGAACAATAGACTATGTTTATAACCATTGGGTTGATCCAAAACCTCATCCGCAACCTGTTTCAATCCTCAACCAACCAAACTACAAACTATACTGTAAACTCACTGCTGAAAAGTAAATTCTAAACATTAAAAATTGATAACTGTTGAAAACCACACTGAGAACCTCATGCTGAAAACCAACTATCAAGGATGCTTGATATTCAAGCTTATTGCACACAATCCTACTCTAAGCTACTGAAAGAACTGTTAGATCAAGTGATACAATAATGCCAATGCAACCAATCCAGTAGATGGAAACTTAACTGAAGCTTGTATTCAACTTCTCCAAAAGAGAAAACATTAAAGAGTGACAACTCCACATTCCAATAGTGACTTACTTCATTGCTTATGAACAACACCAAATTCATTTCTATTGATGATTCCAATAGATTTGTATAAGAATATTGAATATCATGAATGATTGTTTTCCTTTCTTGACAATCAACAAAAAGACAAGAAAATATTTCATTCGGTTGACCCTTTTACAACTGGAGTGCAACAATATGTTCACTTTTCACATCATCCATAGCAAGCACAGGATTTTTATATTCTTGAATGAATTCAGATGAAATAAAAATCTCATGTGTTTGAGAAAAACTTGAAAATGTTCCTTCATGTATTTCAACAAGGATGCCATCTTGACCTTTAAAAAATTACGAATTCATCAATTCAAAAGATATAAATTCATGAATAATTTCTGCACCTTTTGAGGGATCTAAAACATATTTCTCTTCTTCTCTATCTCTTTGCAACTCAATGATGAAATTGTCTTGTAAAGGAGATTTGGTTAGCATATTTTGTTTCCTATCATGTTTATCCACCTGTGACTTTATCCGAAGACTGTCATATGTAGGCTTACTACCTAAAATTTATGTACATGTAGTTTCAGAAAATGAAAGGATCGAAGAACAATTTGTTTGAGTACCTTGATATTTCTTTTGGTCACACAAAAACTGACAAACCTGCTGCAAGTATTCACCAATTTCAGGGGATGAAAAATGACTTTCATCAATATGTTGATCCATTACATTTTCAGCCAAGGGAGAAGCTATAACCTGCTGAAAATTGTCCTGATTACCATAGCAGCTAGTGTCTGCTGCTTCTTCTTGGTTACATGAAATTTGAAAAGGATGTTTTATATGTTCATCAAACTCAGGAAAAAAGACATGAAACTCCACATCAGGGTTACTTCTTTTTTCATTTTCAGTTGAAGGGAAAACCTTTGTTTGCTGGACATTTTCCTGAATATCTTTATGATGAAAAGGTTTTTCCTGCAAAGATTCTATGATATCATGATCCATGAATACATCATCATCATAAAAATCTTCTAGGTATTGAATAAAACTCTCAAAATGTTCACAACAGTTTTCCATGAGCAACAATATTGGACAAGATCCTTAAAATGCTCAAAAAACACTGTGTGAAAATCCTTTAAGGAATGTATGCTAATAGTTGGTAACGTTTCATACCAGGACCTTTCTTTTCCGTCTAGAGAAGCCATGAACATATTCATCAGACAATATTCATGAAATTTAACCTTTAGCTTATGTACATGCATATGGAACTTGATTAAATGCAAAGCAACATCATCACCTTCTTCATCTTTGAATTTTGGCAAAAAGTTTTTCCAATCTATGCGAGAAAGACGATTTGGAAAACCAGGTATATGAGATCAATTCATAGGAGTATAACTTGTAGATTTAAAATCCATATTGAAGAAGTGGAGTCGCCAATAAAATATTTAGGCTACTAAGTCTTTTGACAGTGGAGTCGCCATGAAAATTCTGAACTCTAGATTCTTGAAAATGGAGTCACCAGGTGAATGATGTATAGCCTTTCTATTTCTGACTATTGTTCACCATCAATACTCAGATCTAAACTTTGTCATTTCATCCCAGGGAAGATTTCACATCCGTTCCCCGAAAACGACGCCAAAATGTTAACATTGAGTAAATTGTTGGGTTGAAGAAACAATCTACAAAGGTAACCTACAAACCAACTTTAAGACTAGAATCTAGCCCTTCAGGGCTCTCTCTGAGACTTGATCTTTGATAGATGGAATTATTTTGAACTGATGGCTAGGTTTAGATGATTGAGGTATTTTTTTCAAGGTTTGCTAGCAAGGAGGTATAGTTTCTCTAGGGCTATGGAGTCAACCCATGAAAACAAAAGAAAACAATGACTAGTAGGTAGAAATCACAAAGAAACAAAGGCTAAATAAGGTGATGAACTTTCAGTTTTGAGTTTGATTATGTAGGGTGAAAGAGGAACACAAATACATAACAAAATCAGAGCACCGTGAAAGATGAATTCTGACCTTAGTTAAGAAGATAAGCAAAGTTTAAATCACTTAAGTATAGAGCACCATTCGATGAATTCTAGACCCTTAATTATACAATTTAAATAGAAGAAAAGTGAAGATGAAATTAAGTACACAAGAAATACATACAAAGATATTAGAACAATATTTAGATCACCACCATTAGAATATTTTTCATAAGAGTTTAGGACTTTTGCATTTGTATTTCTATTAGATTCATAAAATTACAATGAAGATCAAAATGTCTATACTTCTACCAACTCGCCCCTCTTTACATAAAAATAATAAACATATATGGAAAACTAATGCCACACTTAGCTACTAGGGTGCAACCGGTGATGTGGGTCCATTGGCATCAGCCGGTGATGTATATCCATTGATTGATGTCTATCCTTGGGCATCGACCGATGATGTAGGGCCATGGATTGCTGTGGAACCATTTGTGTCTGTAGGGCCCGTGCTCCTCTAGGTAGGGACGGTCCAGTGATAGCATAGCTTTAGGGCCATTTGTTTCTGTAGGGGAATAATGAAGTTTTTTTGGACCACTTGGCTTTGCTGGTCTTGCTTGCTTTGGTGCTGGGGGTTGAACTACTACATCCTAGAATCATGGATCTGGTTGCATTCAAAGATAACAACAACTTCTACAAGATTTACTAAAAATAGAAAATCTGATTTTTCCAATCATAACATAGCCAAAATATCCTTTACAATTGTAGATCTTGAGAAAATTAGACCATGTGGTTGTGATGAGTCATCAGGTCCATCTAGGGAGTGTCTTGATTCATCATGTGCGTTGCTGGACAACTCTTTCACCTGTGCATAGCGAATTCTGTTTACTCTTGCGCAAGTGCTAGCTACAACATTTGTGTAGCGACTTTGCATAGAGAATGTCCATTATGTGATTTCTCGTGCAGATCCAGGTGGAAAAAAAGGTTGGGAACCATGCCTCTACCTCAAAAATTGTATCCCTTTCATCATATATCTTCCTTTTTTATCAGGTAAGCTTACAACATTTGTGTAGCGAATATTCTCTATGCAAGTGTTGTGTATGACTATTTCTTGATTAAGACAACAGAGTGTGCACAAAAAATATTCACCTTGGTGAAACAACCCTTCATCAAAATCAAATGTATATTTTCCATAGCTTTGATGATGTAAGAAAAACTTTGACATGGTTCCATACCCAAAAAGGAAAAAAGATAGGGCTTCCTCACTCATATTTATGCAACTTCAACAAGGAGATTTACCTTATCCTTACCTTCTTCATCCAATTTCACTTGTAATCTTAAAACCATGTTTTCTTTTCTCAATGACACGTTGTGTCTCTTTAAATTTCCCACCTTCCTGAACAAGGCTACATTACTTTTCAACTTTGGCTGAGCGTTAGAAAGGGCTGCACACACATTTTCTCTAGCTGGTATGCATTCTTTGAAATGTCTCATTGCTATGCCATATGATAAACTCCTTTCTTCTCTAAGATTAATGATTTCATCATGAGCTTCTCTTAGCTTCTTATTCTTATGTTCTTTTCTCCTTTTGTGGGTGAAGTAGGAGATTTCTGACTAGCTGCTTTCTTTTCCTGAATGTTTGGACTAGTCTTCCTGGTTGAGGACCTTGTCATAGGTGATGTGGGTTTGGCTGCAACTATAGTCTCAGGACCTTGCATGATCTTCTTTCCCTTTGACATTTCTTTCGTAGGACTTTCTTTGCTCTGTGGTGTTTGTGCTTCATGAGTCTTCTCTGTTAGTTTCCTTTTCAATTCCCTGCTCTCCTGGTAGAGTTGGGCTATAATATGCTGAGCTTTCTTGAGTTGTTGTTGCATCTCTTTGACATCTGAATATTTCTCCCCTAACCTATGACTCAACTTTGACACATAAATTTTCATTTTTTGACATGATCTTAAACTAGGAAGACAAGGACCTTTACAAATCTTTCAACATGATGGACTCTTATACCCCTTGATAGTGTATTATGAGATAGACACAACACATTTTGACTAGAAATTATGACTTAACTCTCTATTGACATGCATATTACCCTTTATTTGATCAATGACTCCATGAACAAAACACACTCACTATAACTCATTTAGGAATGCCTTGGTCTTCCCAAAACCAAGGTATGAATTTACAAACTCTGAACAAACTCCCAACTTTAATAAAAAATAAATATGCTAACAAAGAGGTAAGACTTGCAATCACTTCTTTCCTTAATGAGATCCTAAGGATAACTTCACCTACACTTTCATACAACTATGACATCATGAAGAAAATTTTACAACTGATTGTGGAAATCTTTCAGAGGTTGGATGACATTGAAGACCCTACACGGGGTAAGAGGATTAGAATCTTAGAAACTATGGCAAGAATCAAATTGTGTGTCATTATGCTGTATCTAGACTGTGATGATTTTATTCTTCAGTTGTTCCTATGCTTCTTCAACTATATTAGGCACGACCATCCACACATTGTTAAAATCAACATGTACAAAATTTTGTCCTTGATCTTAGTTGAAGATGATGTCATTAGCATACGACTACAGTCATGGTTATTGGCTATTTGGAGGAAAGAGCAGGGTTATTTTCCAGTAGCCCATGAACTATCAAAAATATTTCTTGAGAGGAATAAAGAAAATTTCAAAGGGCAGTTGATTGAAAAGGAAATGATTTCTTTGGGTTGAAAGCTCCCGGCCCTTCCAGAAAGAGAAAGAACCAAATGAGAAGAGATAATATTTGTTTCACATGTCAGGAACCTTGGAAATTGGAACACATATGCAACAATAATGGGGAATAAAACTTATTGCATTCAAGTGGTGATGAAACTACAAATTATGAAAAGGAGATAATAGAGGACTCAGATCAACAGGTTGAAGAAATTCTTGAAGGACCTACGATGGGAAATGTTGCGCAGAAGGCTAACGGTGTAAGGTCTTCTATGGTTGTCACTCAAGATTTGGTGAAAGAGCCCTTTGTGATGATCAAGCATGAGAAGCACAGATATTCACAAGAACATGAGAAGAAGGATGATTCAAATATCTATAGCAGTATACAAAGTGTGCATCAAGGGAAACATGAATTATCTCACATGGAGAACCTATCAAAGGTTCAAAGAGTAGTTATAGGAGAGGTGGTTGAGCATTCACCTTATGGGACAAAAAACAATGAAATGCAAGAAAATATGAAGATTCCCATTGTGACTACAGGGCTTACAAAGGATAATAACCAAAAGAAGGATGAACAACTTAAACAAGACTTTGTAGAAATCAAGGAAAAGACCAAGATGCTCAAAGACACTTTATTACAACAAGACGATGATCTCAAAGTCCTTGGAGTTAAATGTGCCAAGTCAGCTACCAAGCTGTCCAATATTGAAGAACAATTAGATTTCTTGATGAGGCGACCAAAGAAACATACTCTTGATCTACAAATAAGTCCTCTTCAGAAGTACATAGACATGGCATGCAGTACCTTGATTCCACCTTGTCATAGTGGAGAAAAAGTTTGGTATGAGGAAGGAGTGAAATCTTCCATATTGTTTTTACAGAATGACCAAGACCAAGAGATAAAGCGGCAACATATGAGTATTCCAGTAGCACAACAGTAGCATGGTGATATTATACCTAGAGTTGGTGCTTATGCACAAGTTATTTTTCAAGGGTTGGATTGGAGAGAGATTATGAGTTGGTATCCTCTTGAGGGGATGATTCTTGGGGGAGTATTCATGAGATTGATATGGGATATTGGTATTTGTGTGGGCCTACTAGTATATATGACAGTCGGTTTTGTAGACAATCATAGATGGCATATGGGTTGGTATACATGTGTGGAGTGCTTGAGGGAAAGAAATCTTTGGGTGTGAGGATTTTTCATGTCCCATTTTTGGTGAGCCTAGGAAAAATTAAATATTTTATTAATTATTTTATTAAGTTGTCTAATTTAATTTGGAAACTAATATTTAGTTAATTATTATTTAATTTTAAGTGAATCAAATAAAATATAACATTATAAAGTCACTTTATTAAGATAACGTTCTCTTCTAGAAGCATTGAGAAGAATCTCTCTAGAAAGATCCATGGAGCCTTTATAAGGAGAAGCGAGCAAGTCATTTGAGGGAGGGTTTTGTGTAATTTGTGAGAAGAAGTTGGGAGAGATTTTTTTGCAGGTTCAGAAAATCCCTAGGACGAAAACCCTTGGGTATTTTGGTGGGTGGGACAAAAACCCCATCTCATTCTTGAGGAAATTTCATCTTAGAAACTTCATTTCTGCTTCAGTTGGGTCAGGTTTGCATCATTCGACAACTTGCACTTGAACAATGATTGGTCTATTTTTCTTAAGGAACTAGATTTCTTCATTGGGATGAATTTTTATATGTTGGATGAGTTAGTTTGAGAAAGGGGGGAAAGTTTATGTTGAAACTAGGTCAAATCCTCTCTTAGAGCCCAAGTATTCACTAAAAGGTCGTTTTATCATAATGGGGCTGATTTTTCTTTATCTGTTGGTCGTTTTGTCTTTGTGGGTGAAGATTTGAGTCACGGGGATGAATATTTGGGAATTGTGGAAGTTTCTATACAGCCTGGGCGAATTACTTTGTGGCTGGAAATATCCTTTTTTTTACTGAACTGAGTGTTGGGAAGTGAGGGTTGAGTCTATCCTTTGTGATTGAGTTAATATTACTGTGGGAGAATATCTTGAGTGTGGGGGTCGAATATTTCACTTTGGACTTCGTGGAACACTTGTTGGGTGCACTAGACACTTCAGAAATCGAGCTATTCATCTCTGGTGTGGGATACATTCTTGTTGGTTGGTGTATTAGTGAAAGAAGTTTCCATTTGCTATAGATTGAGTTCTAGTGGGGCACCATAATTATTTCTGAGCAACATTCTTCTTTGGGAGATCAGACTTACATTGTGGGTTGAGAAGCTACCAATCTAGTCAAACCTTTGCACTGGAGCCTGCCTTTTCTCAATTTTGTTTATTGCTACAACAACACCAAATATACAGGCTTGTGTATATCTCTCTATTGCTATGTATGCTACTCTAAACAAGTAAGAAAGTAGTTAATATTATTGTTGTAATATTGAAGTATTATAAAGGTTATTTTGAGAATATAACAACCACTTAGAATAAAATAACAAGAAGGATTATTCCCATGATTTACTGTTAAACTATCTCTTTTTTCATGCATATATATTGCTTCTATTTCATATCAATAAATGTGTACTATAATACCAAAATAACATGAGCTACAAACTGTATAAGAAGATAGCTCATAATAGTAGTCATAAACCACTATTGGACAATTGTTTCATGAAGTGTCTTAACAACAAACTTAGCAAAAACTCTTGAAATCCTAGTGGGAATATTACAATACCTCTCTCACCATGATGAAGGTACAATTCCATCTAGCCTCTTATGGAATGCTAGATTTGGACACATTAATTATAAAATCCTTCATTTGTTGAAAAATAATGGTGTTTCTAGTTTTCCTACTATTCCTAGGAAATCGAAGCAATGTGATGCTTCAATCCTTGGAAAACACAACAGACAATCATTTCATGATTCTACTTCCAGAGCATGTAGAAAAATTGGATTGAATGATTTTTGTGGCCCCGGACATGTTCCATCTGCTAATGGAAATAGATATACTTTTATTGATCATTACACCATAATGTGTTGGGTGTACTTGTTCAAAGAAAAATAACAATATTTGAAAATTTTAAAAAAAATTCATGTATGGATCCAAAATGAAGTTTAGTCTCGTATTGCCTCTCTTCATACTAATAGTGAAAGAGAATATACATCTAATGAATTTTAAAGCTACCTTCGTCAACATGGGATCAAGCATCAAACCACTATTCCATGCAATCCTCAATAGAATGGTCTAACTGAAAGAATGGATGTGACTCTCTTAAATATGGTTTGTTCGATGATGTTTTTAAAAAATGTGAAATTAATGTTTTGGGTTGATGTAGTTCTATGTACAGTTTATGTGAAAACTGGGAGTCCATCTCATGCTCTTGAAAATAAGACTCCTTACAAAATGTGGTATGGTCGTGTTCTTTCAGTGGGGCATCTTAGGGTTTTTGGTTCCATTTGGTATGCCTTAATTCCTAAGGATCAAAGAAACAATATTGATGAAAGGAGTCAGAAGTGCCTCTTCTTGGGGTAATCAAATACTAGAAAGTAATATAATCTTTATGATGAGGTAAACAAGAAATTCAATCTTTCCAGAGATGTAATTTTTCTTGAATCCTCCAAGAATGAAAAAATTGTTGAGCGATAGCTTAATCATCTGGATAGATTCACTAATGAAAAAAAAAATATTTAATTTGATGATGAGATTCCACATATTGAAGGGGGGGTCCCTATCTTGGATCAATCTATGGAATATCTTTTTTAAGCACCATCTCCCCCTCATGAAGAATTTCTAGCCACTTCATTAGAACCCGAAGTTCCAACCACTTCATAAGAACCTAAAGTTTATTTGGATGATGTGATTGAGAGGATTTAAAGGTTGAACCTTGATGATAATTCAATATCATCTCATTCCATTGAGAAACATGGACATTTAACACCATCTCAATACACTAAGAAACCTGGTCCATCTCAGAAAGGTCCACCAAAGTTTCTCATAAAGACACTTGAAAGTATTCATCTTGATGAGGTTGGAAACAAAGGAACCATAAGTTTCATAAGACAAGATGAAGTGATGTACACAATTCAAATTCAAGTGATATAGATGATATGAATATTTCATATGATTTTGAATCGAATTTATCTATTATCTTTGAACCAAGTTCCTTTGAAGAAGCCTCTTCTCATGATGAATGTAAATAATCCATGAAGAAGGAGTATGATGCATTCATCAAGAATGGGACATGGAATTTGGTGGATCCTCAATTCAGAACCAAACCAATTGGTTGCAAGTGTGTCTTCAAAAACAAGTACAAACCAGATGTCTCAGTCAACAAGCATAAAACAAGGCTCATGGAAAAATGATTTGCACATAAAGAAGGTACTGATTACTAGGTGAATTCCCCCCCCCACAACAAAATGGTATACCATTCATACTCTATTTTCCTTGGCACCACATAATGGATGGAAATTTCATCAAATAGATGTGAAGGTTCCTTTCTAAAATGGATACTTGAAAGAGAATGTCTTCATGTATTATCCATAAGGTTTTGTTGTGAATGGATAAGAAAACACAGTATGAAAACTCATCAAATCCTTATATGACATGAAACAAGCATTGTGAGCCTACTATGAAAGGCTAATTGAGCATCTTCGGAAATTGAATTTGAAGATCTTCAATCTTGATGGCACAAATTTGTTTGTAAATAAAGTTGCCAAAACTATTTTACATCTTGTATTGTATGTAGATGATGTGTTGATAATAGGGAACAATGAAAGCTATGTTGCATTCATAAATA